>BRDA01013612.1:54059-78783 GCA_036984385.1 Crenuchus spilurus | reverse complement strand
CTCTGTCACATCTCTCTCTCTCTCTCTCACACATACACACACCTCTCTCTCTGTGTCACACACACACACACCTCTCTCTCTCTGTGTCACACACATACACACACACACACCTCTCTGTCACACACACACCTCTCTCTCTCTCTGTCACACATCTCTCTCTCGCTCACACATACACACACCTCTCTCTCTCTCTTTGTGTCACACACACACACAAACACCTCTCTCTCTCTCTCTGTGTCACACACACACCTCTCTCTGTCACTCACACACACACTTCTCTCTCTCTCTCTCACACACACACACACTTCTCTCTCTCTCTCCAGGGTTTCTTTAAGCGCTCTGTTCAGAATAATAAGCACTACACTTGTGCTGAGAGGCAGAGCTGCCCAATGGATCTGGCTCAGAGGAAGAGGTGCCCTTACTGCCGCTTCCAGAAGTGCCTGGCTGTGGGCATGAAGAGAGAGGGTCTGTCCCAAATTTACACACATCTGCTCTTTATCTTTACGGTCTCTGTCTGTCTGTCTGTCTCTCTGTCTATCTCTCCGTCTGTGTCTCTCTCTCTCTGTGTATGTAAAACGCTCTTTTCTCTGCATGTCTTGTTTATGTTTGTTGTCTTTAACATTTTGAACTCTGAGTCAAGTGAGAGTTGAATTGATCTGCAGTCTGAGAGACGTGCGTTTCAGCCCTTATTCCATTCATCTTTGAACTCATAAAACAGCTGCAACAGCAGACTTTGATGGCAGAGATAAATCAGACTGAAACACACTCGCACCACAAGACAGAACGGTTTTGGCTCAGCGAGCAAAGCGACAATCCCAGTAAAGATGAGGAGTGCAGGCTAGACAACGGTTAATGACATCTCCACGAGCAAAAAGTTTCAGTTAAGCAGGAGAGATTTGAGGTTTGGGTGACTGACAAGTGCCCTTCTGAAGAGAGACAGGTGAGGGTAAACACCTCAATGTAAACGAGACTCTACAAATTACAAAAACATCAATTAATCAATTAAGGTGTTTATAGAAGGATCCCACAAAGGAAGCTGTCCAAAAAATATACTTTATACATTTAAATTTGGCAGAATACACAACAAGCCACGTGAGAAAGTTGACTTCTTTGTCCTTTTTGGCCGGCCTGACTCAAAGTTTATGACCAATAAAGGAAGCTGTAAGGAGGCTCTTTTCATGTCTTTTATGACTGAACCTGTTTTATGTAAACGTTAACAGCCGTGCGGGCGGACAGAATGCGGGGTGGACGGAACAAGTTCGGACCCCTGTACCGACGGGACAGGCAGCTGAAACAGCAAAGAGGGGGCTACCAGTATGCCAACCCTGCCCACTACAGGATCAAACTGGAGGGACCACAAGCACCTTTACCCACCTTACCACATGACTTTCACCTGCTGCCCAGCCCTTTCCCATCTGCCCTGGGCCCTGACCCCTTCCACCAATCACAGCCCACTCCCCCAGGTATCAGCCAACCAGAGCTGCCTGTGGTGCTGGACTGCAGCCTAACCAGAGACAGAGCACTGCCCACTCAGACTCTTCCCTACGCTGGACTCTACCACCCTGGCTTCCACGGTTATCCGCACGAGAAGAGAGAGATGGCTTTTAGTTACAGTCCAGCCTCCGTAAGTCCAACTCCAAGTGGAACGTGCACTCTTCCCACACACACACCAACCTTCACTCCAGCCCTGACCTCAGACCCTCCGGGATGTGCTGGAAGCTTCCTGAGCGAGCTGCTGCAGGGGGAGCCAGAAGAGTCTCAGGTCAGTGCGAGGGTAGTGGCCAGTCTGCGGAGAGAGCAGGCCAGCCGGGGGAAACACGACCGCCTCAACACCTTCAGCATCATGTGCAAGATGGCTGACCAGACCTTGTTTGGACTGGTGGAGTGGGCCCGCAACTGTGCGCTGTTTAAGGAGCTTAAGGTAAAGCAGCAAGCACACACACACACACACACACTGTGGTAGTAGCCAATTAAGCCATCCCATCCACTAGGGGGCTCTCCCATCACTTTGCACTGTCACTGACTGTAGGAAGGTGAAGACAAGCACAAGCCTCCTCCATTGCGTGTGATGTAGCCACCACCTCTTTTCTAACTACCACTGATACACCGTCACTGGGGAGCCAATGCGCTCGGAGGAAAGCTCAGGACTCCCAGCTCTGAATAGACCAATCAGTAGACGCCTGAGCCAGCGGACATTACAATGTGAGAGTGATCGAGAGAGTGAGAGTCATCTACCCTCCCAGAGAGAGCACTTCCAATTTTTGCTTTCTTGGGCCCTGGCTGTTGATGGTAAACAGCATGACCGGGATTCAAACTCACGATCCTCTGGTCATAGTGTCAGTGTCTTAGCCTGCTGAGCCACTCGGGGCCCGCTTTTATTATAACAATCTACAACTTTTTTATTTTATCTTCTGTCTCTGGTCGTCGATCTGGACCCAAGTAATGCTGTGTTCAGACTGCAGTCGAGTTGAGATGACTGTCCGCACTTTTATTTGCACTTTTATTTCATGCAAATGAAAATTTTAACGCTGGTGCGGTGTTTTTGGACTACTTTAAAAATATACCACAACAACCAAAAAACTCTTATAGTAATACAGCACAAACAGTGTTGGAGATGCCTTAGGTAGACTTTCTAATATTAGACGATTCAGTAGAGGGATCTGAAAATATAGATTAGAACGGAGTAAAAGTAAACTTTAATTGAATGTTTAATTGCTAATTATTATTTGGTATATAGGTATTTTTTCTCTGTCATTGTACATTCGTACTATGTTTAAAATACATAAACTAGCTTACAACCATAAGTCTTACATTACATTTATTTGTCATCTACATATATACAGTATTTAAATATGCAATGCGTCAAAAGTATAAAATAGAAAAGAAAATGATCAAAATGCATGATTAAAGTAAGGCGAAAATAAGATTTAGGAGGAAAAAAAGCAATTATATGTTCTGAGCAAATGCTATAGAGTGACATTCTGTCAGACAGTGGGCTGGAGAATTTTTCAGGACCTGGCAACCTGGATCTTTCTTGGCTCATCACACTTTCGTCACTCTGGATTTGACGTGGTCACTGTTTGTCGTGTTGCGAGTGACCTGAAAGGCACTTCAAAATCCGATTTGAGCGGCCACACGTCCAGACAGACATCCATACACATCTGTCACATTTCAAGCCGCCTCCAAATGTGGTTTAGATCTGATTAGCAAGAAATTGGGATTTAATGTGGTTTTTGGCTGTCCGTATAATCAAAAATCAATCTGGAAACAATCTGTATATGACAGAAAGAATTGAAGACTGATCATATTATTATTATTATTATTATAGTCATAGACTCAAAGCATTTTGCACTAAACTTCTCACCTCTCAATTGCACTGTATTACGGACTGTTGCAATACAACGTAGCTCACTGCACAATGTAAATAACTCCACTGCACAATATGTATATAGCGTGTTTTTTCTGGTTTTCTCTTAGAGCTTATATTGTTTATTCTAATTTTTATTCTACTCACTACTTCATTCTTGCACTATGACAGCCAGTGTGGACAGCAAAGTAGAAATTTCACTGTACAGGGAAACATGTTTCTTTACTGTGCATATGACTATAAAGCCTTGAATCTTATTACTGGATTCATACATCAGAAATTGGCCTCCTGTCCAAACAGGAGTGATGTTTCATTTGACTAGTGAAGGGGCCACCTAATCAGAGCAGATGTCATTTACATATCTATTAAAGTCACAGTAATGATTGCTACAGATGGGGAAAGTGTTATTTTGATACAACACACACAAACATTATGAATGCGTTTCAAAAGGGGAAAATATTAAATATCTGACCCTACAACTAAAACAAACCACGTAACTTAAACCCTTGAAATGTTAGCACCTTCATAAGCTCCCTAAAAAAATAGTAGTTACCTTGTGTGTTTAAGGTGGTAGTAACTTCAGGCCCCTTGTATTTGGGCACCAAAGGCCAGAGTGTGAAGGAAGTAGCTGAATCTGAACACCAGCAGTGATAAACATTCACATGACAGTCACTCCTTTATCTGCTTTGTGACCCATTTTACACATTAAACGGGACCTTTACTGCACTGTGCCACCTCTTCTCAATCTACAAATCACATCACACACCCCACAGGTATTTATTTATTTATTTATTTACAGTGCCATCTGCAGGAGCCTGAAGTTACTACCACCTTAAACTGGCAACGTGGCTAATATTTGTGCTATTTTAGTATTTTTAGCTCATATCTGGAGTGTTGTCTGTGCTGTACATCATCTCGGTGTGTGATGGCCTTCAGGTAGAGGATCAGATGGTGTTGCTGCAGAGCTGCTGGAGCGAGCTGCTGGTCCTGGATCACCTATGCCGGCAGGTGGCTTTTGGCAAAGATGGCAGCATTTATCTGGTTACAGGGCAACAGGTTAGTCTTTTTTAATCAAGGGACATTTGAAAGAATTTAGGAATGCATGTGTGAACACCCCTCTTTTTTTGCTGCTGCAGATTGCAGTGTCCACGGTGCTGTCCCAGGCTGGGCCCACGCTCAGCAGTTTGGTGTCCCGGGCTCAGGACCTGGTGTCCAAGCTCAGGGCCCTTCAGCTGGACAGGCAGGAGTTTGTGTGTCTCAAGTACCTTGTTCTCTTTAATCCAGGTGGGATATTATGACACAGATAATGTCTGCAGCTATACACCCAATATCTAGCAGAGTGTTACCGTAATATAATACCACTGTTCTCCGCAATCTCGAACTCAGTGCCAACTATGCCATACGTGAGCATCCTAAACAGAGTAAACAGCTGTATTAAAGTCTATATGTCTGCATGTGGAACCCAAACAGTGGCGACACTAATACTTGCTTTTGTAAATTGGCTGAATTCAATGAAACTCTGTCCTACCTCACCCTTCCACCCAAATAGCAGATCATTCTGAATTACGGGTCAGTTATGCCAAGTGTACTGTAGCTTCAGACAGTCACTGTCTGTATTTGGGTGGATGAAGGTTATAAGTATGGGTCAGAACTGGGCACTTTTTTAAATGGAAAGCACAAAATTACATCCTCCCCTTTGACCCCCCCCCAATCAAGGCAACAATCAGGAGCTTTAATATTGTGACTGTGTGTGTGTGTGTGTGTGTGTGTGTGTGTGTGTTACAGATGTTAAGTCGGTGCAGGACCGCCGGCAGGTGGAGCACACACAGGAGCGGGTCAACAGGACTTTGATGGAACACACTTTGCAGACTCACCCTGGACACTCGGACAAGTTCGGCCAGCTGCTGCTCCGGCTGCCCGAGGTGCGCAGCATCAGCCTGCAGGTGGAGGAGTACCTGTACCAGCGCCACCTTCAGGGTGACCTGCCCTGCAACTCACTGCTCACTGAAATGCTGCATGCTAAGCATACCTGACACAGCCTGTAATCTCCCCAACCTTAAACCACTCAGGACAACACAAACAATGTCTACAGTCAGTGAGAGAAATCAAACACTGCGCTTGGATGAAAAATACTGCTAATATTTACCAGAATGTCCGATATCCTTTGGACATCAGTTTTACGCCGATATCTGGAGCGCCAACCAAGCCACAAACTGAAGCCAAGCTCTGAAAACATGAAATTCAACAAGTCGTTTAGAATTGGGCAATGACATCACACAAGGGCTACATTTGGGGAGAGAATGCTAAGTACAGAACAGAACCTGTGTGTGTGTGATAACCACTGTGTGGCAAGTCTGCAAGAGGTTGAAATAAGCTTATTTGAATTTCCCATTCCACCTACAGGGGGAGGAGTATGACAGAAAAGGTGTTTGTGTGAGTAAGCAAAATGCCCTCAAAAACAGGAGCTATGGAAAATACGTCATTTTGGCAAAAAAAATCATTTCATTAAGCGCACTTACGGCAGCAAAACAGCAAAAGCAGCCAGCTGGCATTTATTCACCTGATCATGTACAGTCCAGCACCTGTTTACTGTCCTCCTGAGCTAAACACCATCACACATCAGCTACTAACACCTCTGTTTTACCAGTTTTACTCAAATCAGTCAGCTCACAAATGCAGGGTTGCCAGATCCCTTCAAATCTTACTTTCTCGTTCAATTTCTTCTTTAATTTTGTGCTAAAACCCTGCAAACAGACATCTCTGAAGTTTTACCAGAGACTGGATTTTTGCAAACCTGGCAACCCTGCACAAATGTGATGCTTTTTGTTGTTGGTGATGAAGGAGACGTGTATACATGTATCAATGTGTGCATGTGAGCCGTTTCAGGGACAGATTGGTTCACATTACAGACAGATACACATTTGTGAATGTGAACCGTCAAGATAGTTAAATCTGATCTGAGCAAAAAAATGTATTTGAGCAACGAGGCTGTAATGTGAATGTAACCTCAGGCTTGTCAAATAAACCTAAGGAAAGTGTTCTCTTAGAGTCTAATATATCCCAGATCTTGACACAGCCATTGATCAGGGTATCCCCTCTAAAAACAGCCATCTACCCCATCCACACCGTTCCTGTTCAGAATGATGTTATTCCAGAATAAAGGGCATCTACCAAAGTTGTGTCCAACGTATCTATAATTCATGTACTAAAAACCTGTGAAAGTGATGGCAGCATGACGTCAAGTGAGTCACAGACAGACAGAAAATCAAACTCAAGCCAAAACACAAAAAATAATCATGAACAGGATGATTTAAAAATGATTTTATTAATCGGATCCAGTCACTTGGGCCGACAGATCTGCGATTATAAACAATCGGGAAGGAATGAAAAGACTACCAACATGAACATGGTGACGACACTAAAGAAAAAATGGCCAATATGTTTAAAGTATGAAATGAATGTGTGAATCACCACCATATCAGGACATAAATAATCATCTTCAACTAAACATGAACAACAAAAACAATTCCAGCTAGTCCTTATCCAATAAATAAACCATAACCAACAGAACATTCTACAGGATTGCACAGACTCCACTTTCATCACTATGATCGCTCACATGGACCAAGATACACACACACACAGTTTGCACAAATGCATTAATTGCCCTTTCACTTGACATATAGACTATTCTTCAATTGCGCCACAAACAATGATTGCATTAATATAAAAATATTCACATCTCTTCAGATTCTTAGAGCCAGGAGTGGCCAGATGAGTTGATCTAGTGCTTAGACAAGGTTTAGAAGTAAAATATACACCCTCTGGGTAAATAACGATGCACTATGCCCATAACGAACAAGGCCAAATTGCACAGACTGGCTCCAATTCTCAGCATCACTTGTCCCGGATGAACATCTTAAAGCAGGGGTGTTCAACTTCAGTCCTGGAGGGCAGTTTGACTATTTCTCTGCTCCGACACTATAATTAAACCTGCTGGGCTGAAGATCTGTGCTGGAATCCAGCCCTCCAGGACTGGAGTTGGACACCCCTGTCTTAAAGGAATACTCCAGTGTTTTTCAACCTAGCTTCCATCTCCCACATTTGTAGTGTCTAACAGGATTAGGACTACGGTGTCTGTAGAATTACGGTCACAGTGGACAACAAAACCTGGTCCTGGAGATCCAACACCCGGCTCCTTAATCCAACACGCCTGATCCAGGTAATAAAGGCTTCCAGGGGCATCTGAATATCAGCCAGGTGTGTTGCATCTCTACAGGAAGAGGTCTGCCCGCTGCTGCCTTAGGGAAAGCAACAAGAAGTCTATTTTGCTGTCTGTTGGAAAGTTGGATAAAACTTAAGAGCAGATACGATCAGCCATTCTCTCACGTCCGGAAACGTAATATTGTCCGAGTTACAGTTTTGATAAGTGACAAGTGAGCTTGCATCAACAGATCAGGTTGAAAAATGATGCAGGACTCCTTTAATCTGTCAAACTACATCACTAGTGTCTTTGTTAGCTTGCTTTCCTGCTCTTACATGTAAGCAAGCACAGTACCATATAAAAATAACTGAATTGTGCATAATTTAATGTAAAAAGTTAGTTATTTAAGATTTATTAGACATAATGTACATATTTCAACCCTTTTCTGTTTTACTGTTGATCAGTTTGACTCATTTTGAGGGTAAATTACTATGAAACAGTATCAACATCAAAACAAAACAGGCTTAAAATGTCACTTTTTGTGCAATAAGTATAAAATACAACACACTAACTTTTTTTAAATTAAATTATGAACACAAACGGACTATTTCCACAATAACTGTTATTCTTCCGAGATGTACTAGTACATGTCCGAGATGAGCACATCCAGCACACGGGCTGCTTTAACCTGAAAAAAGGAAGTTATTCAATTTTACGCAATGTTCCAAGTTTATTCATTTCTCCCTCGTCTCTCGTTCGCTTCTCCCTCACGCGCACACACACATGTACGGCTCCCACATCTGAAGCCACAGGACAGCTTATTCATACCTTTACAAATCCTCTCTCCACTATATACAAATCATTGTGAAAAATGAAAAAGAATCATTAACAGCATTCATGATATACATTAAATGGTCGTCGATTTTCTGACCACTCTCCTAAAATAGTTCCCAGTTACGGCTGAAGAGAGTAGAGACATCTTTTCCCCCTCATTCATTTGTAAGAGAAAGAGCTGACAGACGTGAGAAAAAACTACACTGGTCGAGTTTTAACCCGGCTCACCTGAGGCCCGAAGGCTGGCATGTGATCTACTTGGATAAATATGTAAAAAGTAGCATTTTAGGAAAGGAGAAACATCCAGATGTCTACAGCTAAGTTTACGTAAGGGCTAGGCAGAGGACAGGGCCGCGGCGCGTGAGCCAAGAAGCATGTGCTCAACACATGGCAGTGCGAGCCTTCACTCTCATCACTGTTAGGCACAGTAGCATAAATAACCATGCCCACCCCACCCTCCCACTTTCCCCCAATGGAAGATTTCAAAACCCCAGCCCACTAGCCAAAAATTGGCCTTTGACAAAAGAGTGGGAAGCCCTTGGCTGGCTTGTGCCCTACATTCATTAAGGGGCAACGATAGTCTGTGTTCAGCTGTGATGATCTAATTTGCACCAGGTTAAGACTTCAGTTCTTTGACGCAATTCAGTGCCCTGGACAGGAAGGGCAAGACAGGAAGAGATAGAGGACAATCGTATAAAAAACACAGGAAATGGAAGTAGGAAGAGGGGAACAGAGACTTATCTCTGGTTTAATGGCGTGTCCTTAAAGCAGCGTCAGTTCGTCAGTGACTCGTCCCATTCCAAATAGCCAGAGGATCACATTCGAGATGACTGAAGGGGTCAGATTGGAAAAGGCGGGGCTAAAATGGGAGCGGTCACTTTATGAACAGTATCAGCAAATAAGAGTGGTTTGTACAATCAATTCAAGTTGGCCAACTGCACCACCGCGAGAGGTGTTGGCTCATGTAACACGTTGAAAAAATGTCTATGGCATTCTTCACTCCATCAAAACATTTGGTCTAGATGGACGCATTTCTTAGGGGCCACTAATTTGGTGATCTGCGTGATCATTGCCACACTCTTTTTAATGCCCCCTTCACTCTTGTGGAGCTCGCAACCAGCTTGGTCTCTGCTCCGGTGCTGGGGGACAGAAGATTGAGGACAGGCCAGTCCCACTGGATTTAATTGGGGGTCCCGAGCTTCTTAGGTGTCCCAGGGCGCTTGCTCTGCCACAAGTGGCCAGGGATGGTGAAGGCATCCACGCTCATGGACATGGTTTTGGACGGGATTACCGTGAACTGCTTGCGGTCAGAGCTGTATTTATAGATGGACTCTATAATACATGGGCTGATCAGACGTGGGCCAATTCCAGTCAGACGCACCAGCTCCTCCGTCTCTGGATTCATGGTGTAAACCGCTCGGAACTGGCAGCTCGAGTCCCGGAACAGGATGAGGAAGTGGTTGGCTGTACTCTTCTCCATTTCCTAATATAAAGAAATAAAGAGTTTCAAACATTCAACCTCCCAATTTGATGAGTGTGTCCCTGCTTGGCTGGATTCAAAACCTACAGCCACACTAGGTAAAAAAAAACTAGCACCTTGGCAAGCACCCAATACAAAAGCATGAACAGCCACACTACTACAGGGAGTGTAGAGAGTGGCGTCATCCTTTACGTGGCCAGAAGAGATAAGTTTCTTTGAAAAACATCAAAAACCAGATTGCTAAAGAAAATACAACAAACGTGAGCGATTATTGTTGATTGCGTACAAAACGACACACAGAAGAAAGTCAAATGTAACACAAAGTATGAAAACAGCTGTGTATGAAGTAACTGAAGGAGAGGTAAGTGAATGCAAGGTCTCTCACCTCGATGATCTTGTTTTTCTGCGGTTCATTGACCTTGCCTGCCAAACAGCAGCGCGAGATGGCATTGTGGATGATGAACTTGTTGGATTTGAAGCTTGGCTCCTTATACAATTTGGGTCCTGACACAAAGATAAAAAATCCACTTTTGCGTACATCACAAACACACTGAAGTAAAACGGCTTTGAATACACTTGTATTACAAGCCAAAATCAAGTTTTGATTAAAAATATGCGATACTATACCAGTGTACTCAGGAATGGAGGCCGGGGAGGAAATGGTGGATGCATTTTCCCAGTCCTTTTCACCATTCTGCATGGCCGTGCGGCCTGGGGACCTCAGGCGTGATGGAGAGTGAGAGCGACTGCCGAGCAGGAATTAAAAAGTTAACACAATCTCTGAATGAGCCGTGTTTTTAGGAGCTTTTCCAAATGAATAGTTTTAAATGTCAATGTGAGCTTAGAGAGGAGGCAGATAAACAAGCTACCTTGGAGATTTCCTGACGGTAAGTGTCCCACCATCACTGGCCATCGAGGATAAGTTATTGGTGGAATGTGAGTACACCTTATTCAGTCTAGAACCTGCTCAACAGAATTAGCAACATGAGCACTGAAAAAAACGTTCAAGGCAAGGATAACATATGGGCTGTGATATTTACCCATAAATCCTTTAGCTGGACTGCGGGAGAGCGCAGAATCATCGTGGAACACAGTTTTTGGCCTTTGTTTCTTGACCCCTCGGACAGTGGTAGGTTTCTGCCTTAGCACCTTGTCCAGGTCCTCCATGATCTTGAGCTGATGGCGGCGTTCATACTCCTGCCGAGTGAAGTCTCCACGCCTCTGGGGTGTGCCCTCAGGTGGAGGAGTACGTGGAGGAGTGCGTGGTGGAGTGCGTGGTGGGGGAGGGGTGCAGGGTGTCTGGGGTCGGTCCACTCTCTCACTTATTTGTAACTCATCCATAGAGCCGCGTCTGCTGTGGGAGAGGCAGAGATTCTGGGTTCTTTAGTGTTATTCTTGTTTTAACAACCACTGCAGGAATGGAAGGTGTGAAGTATACAAAACAAAAACACAGCATGGACTCACCTAGCTTCCCTCTCCCTCTCCTGCTCCTGCCTTTTCCTCTTTAGCTCCTCGGCTCTCTTCTGCTGCTTCTCCAGCAATGCAGCTCTCCTCTGAGCCATCTCATCCTCTGGCCGAGCCTCATCCTGCTGCAGACACAACCATTTCAATATGACTACTGTTTCTCAAAGCAGTTCAGACTGCAGGCAGGTATTCACCAGTCTTAGTTTAGGTGTGTTGAGCTGTGATACAGAAGATTTTACCCATTTGTTGTCAAAATATTTCTCATTTTTTTATCTAGGGCATCTAACGCTCAAATAGTCAGATATTCATATAACCATGCGTATCCTCAGAGCAGTCACATCAACAGTCTCCTATTTCTCCTGCTGTACAAACCTTAAAGAAGAATCCAACCCCGCCCCTCGTCTCTGGTTCCGTCACGTCACTCATGGAGTCAGACATCGCATCGGGGCCTTGCTCAGCATCCTCTCCCTCCAACCCTCTCAGTGAGGACAGCGAGATCTCAATCAGGCTACTGCGTTTGCCGCTGAAAGAAGCCGCTGGGACATCGCTCTCAAACGAGCACTCGGATGGTGCTCCAGAGCTGCTGCCCCCGCCCTGGTACTCCTTCCTGGTCAGAAGCTGGCCAGCAGAGCCTCCTTCCAGATCTAGACTGAACACAGTACGGTCCTCACTAGAGCCTGTCTCCGAGTTGTTATCATCCTCAGGCCGTAGCAATTGGGAAGCTGATCGTGATTCACTCTGACTGGCGGGTGATCCGATGCTGAAGGAGGATGAGGTCTGGTCCCGGTACTGCCATGGGGACACCCTGCGGCGGTGTGGGATGGTGTCAACGCTGTGTGGGGCGGTGATGACCCGGGTGATTGTAGGTGCCTTTAAGTCAGATGGACGCGAGTGTAACTGGTGCTGTTTGGGACTCTTGGGAGGTACTGAATGTGCCCGGCGGTGGGATCCAGGTGACTTGGGAGGTGTGGCCTGAGAGATGACCTTACGGGAAGGGGAGGGGGATGAGGAAGCAGAGTTGGGGGGAAAGTCCCGTGTGGACTCCCTAGACAGTCGTGGAGGTGGTGCGGCTGGAGTGGATGTTTTTGTGCTGGGAGGGATTACCCATGCTTGGTTGGGGGTTGAGGCTTTCTTCTTCATCAGCTGGTTCTGCTGCTCAGACAGCCGCTGCATGTCACTCTGTAGAGAGCTGAGAGCCGCGTTCAGCTTCGACACGGCATTGTTATAGTCGCCCAGTGGGACTGTGCTCTTTTCTCCCAGTGTACCTGCCACTGGCTTTTCTTTTGAGCTCTGTTGGACAGATGATTTGTTCGAGGCATTACCTTCATCCTCCACTAGTGGCTGATGTTTCTTCAGCTCCTCCTCGTCCTGCTGTTCCTCATTCTCCAAGCGTGCTAGTCTCTCATCCAGCTCTGCAGAAGAGTTTCCAACCTCCCTGTGGCCTCCCTCCTCAGCTTCACCATCCTTTCTCATCTGCAGGAAGGCGCTTTTGCCCAGCCTCTGGCGGTGCTTAGCAAAGATTGCCTCAATGCGCTTCTTCTGCGCCTCAATGGCCTTACGCTTTTCCTCTAGCCTTGCTCCTAGCTCGGACATCTCATTGCTAAGTGCTGGGCTTTTACCAGGACTCTCTTCTGCCTTCTTGGCTGCCCAGGTGGTCATTTGCGGAGATGGTGGTTCACTGGGTTTGGGCTGCTCTGGCACCAGCTTCTTCTTGCGCTCAGCAAAGCTGGTCATTTTTACTCCACTGTCTGGAGTCTCGGTACCCTGTGGGCGAACTATTCGCGCACCTCCAGCAGGTGTTGCAGGTGTTGAATGTGTTTTGGGCAGATCCTCAGATGCATCCGAGTCCACGCTGCCGTCTCTAAGCACCGAATCGTCATCCCGTGAGCCCTCCGATGTGTGTCTGGTGCGGCCTGACTCACGTATGACCCCAGATGGCCGGTGCTGCATTCCTGAGTGAGAAGGAGCAGAGCAGCTGAGTGGGGCAGGGACACCATTGTGTCTGAGATTGGCCGGATCATCTGGTGAATGCAAGTAGAAGCCATCAGGCGCGCCGTCTGGGTGCAGCCGAGGTTCCATTTTGCCTTCATTGTGGATGATCTGCAGGGCTTCTTCTATGGTGGGTAGCTCGCCAGTCTCACTCTCGTCCAGGCCATTCTCTTCAGCTAGTAACGGCACCTTGGGACTCTGGGTGGCCCATGAGGCTCGATGTGGCCCATTTGGGCCAGGAGGCTTGCTCGCTAGGTGGCTGAGGTCCTCTGGTGGGGTGTATGGGACACATGGCACAGGCTGTCCTGCAGGATTTACACTGTCAGAGCTGACAGAGCGAGTTATGACAGGGTTGCCCATCACTATGTCTACATCACTGTCCAGACCAAAGGGGATACTGAAGGACACTGCAGAAGACAAGGAGCGACTAGACAAAAAAACAAGCGTGTTACACAAAACAACCCAGAGGGAGGAGTCAATGCAAAAACCCTAAACCCACACAAATCTTCATGAACACAGGATCCTACCTCGGAGTCTTCTTCGTCCATGTTCGCCCAACTGCCTCTACGTGAGACATTGAGGTAGACTGAGTCAGAGATCCTTATCACACCAGGACACAAAACACAGACACAGACAGACAAATGTCAATGGATGAACACACACTTAACATGCACAAATTGATGCAGTTCAAAGAAACATCTCCACAATAACGTATCATGCAATAAATAGAATATATACTGGTTCATATTTTATGAAAGTAAAGAGCAATGCAATGAGTAAAATGGTGAAAGACTAACAAAGCTTTCTTCTGATAATACACAAGTCAAAGACATCCCACTAACAATCAACATCCACAAAGCAGTGATGTCAAAAAGCAAATGGAACATGCCTGGAGACAAAAGGCGGCCAAAGACCAGAGAATGTATAATGACACCGTGTACAGCTCACCTGGAATTGGGGTCACAGAGGACGAGATTGGTAGGAAAGGTTTTTTAAAGATGGACGGAGAGCCACTGCAAAAGGGCAGAACAATATTAACTGTATTTAAAAATAATTACAGATCTCTGGGAAGCAGAAACATTGTGTGCACTGTGTTTAAGTACCTGTTGCTGCTGCCGTCATCAGTCCTTCCAGATGATTCTGAGGAGAGAAATTTAAATCAGTGCAAAATTGCATTCAACACAAGCTACCCATCTTTACAACACCACAAGAATGAAGCTCAAAACCAAGTTTGGAGTACCTTTTGTAAATTATATACATGATGGCACTAATTAGAGTAGCATGGCACATACCAGTCAACTCTGGGGCCTGTAGGGGCTGAACAAACTCAGGTTTTGACACTTCAAACCAGTACAGGAGCTCTGCCAGAAAGCTCAGTACATTCACCTACACAGATAATGCAGCATGAGAACAGAGATAAACATCATGCTGAAAAATATGAACGAGAACATCATTTTGCAGAGAATGGTGAGGCAGGTGTACCTGTAATTCTGGAGTGCTGTACAGCATGTCTTCCAGCACTAGGTGGCAGCAGTTCTTCAAACAGCTGTCGCAGAACTCCCGAATGAGTTGAAGATTGTACAAACTGTCAGCCAAAGACATTGAATCCTTCATACAAACATCTAAGAGGAAGACAGACACCATTATGAATGCGAAAGTAGACAACTAAGAGGATTAATTACAGTTCAAGGAGTTGAGCATTCTTGCTTTACAGTGTTGGAAGACTGCTCAAACACACTACACCAGTCTGCCATAACATTAAAGCCACCTCCTTGTTTCTCCACATACCATATAGGTGCACTTTGTAGTCCATGAGTTTCTCTGCATTCTTTGTTAGCCTCCTTTCACCCTGTTCTTCAATAGTCATCACCCCCACAGAGCAGGTATTTATGTTGTTGATCAATTCTCAGCACTGCAGCGGCACTTACCGTCCAATCTGTTAGACACACCTACCTTGTCGGTCCACCTTTTAGAAGTTAGTAACAGTACCTAATGTCATGCTGCACAATTTGCTGGTCATCGTCTAGCCGTTCATGGTGGTCACAGGACACTGCTGGCCGGACATTTTTGTTTGGTAGACTATTCTCTGTTCAGCAGAGACACCGAGGTGTTAAAACTCCAAAAGTGCTGGTGTGTCATTTCACAATGCACTAACAACATACCACCACCACCACGTCAGTGTCACTGCAGTGCTGAGAATGTTCCTCAACTTAAATAATGGACCAGTGGCTCAGTGGACTGAAGTGCTGCCGCTATGATCCGAGGACAGAAATTCGAATCCTTATCATGCTGCATGCCATCAACAGCCGGGGGGCCAAGAGAGAGCAGAATTGGATTTGGGTGGGCAAGATGGCACCGTCTTGAACTCAGGATGTATCGCCAGCAGTTCAGGGAAAAAAAGGGGCTTGACGTCACTGGTAGCGGAGGAGGCCTGTGCTCGTCTGCCCCCTCCCAAGAGAGTCAGGGTCATTGCGAGTTATAGTGATGGGGAGAGCTGATAAAAGGGGCGGGGTTAATTGGCCACTAAAATACATTGGGGAGAAACAGAGATAAAATAATAAAATAAATAAAATAATGGGCCAAGAAAGCAGGTTTGTCTAACATGGACCCTGTACCAGCACAACACACACAAAAATACCACCACCACGTCAGTATCACTGCAGTGCTGAGAACGATCCATCACCCAAATAATACCTGTGGTGGTACTGACCATCACCAAGGGGACATACAAAGCATACAGAGAAACAGATGGTCGATTATAGTAGAATTACAAAAGTGCACCTACATGGTCACTGGAGCTGCTCAAACGGACTGTGAGTTCAGATAAACAGCTGGTTTGAATGGTATGACTAATTACTGTATACTGACAACATTGGATATAAGATGATCAGCTCTTCTGATTACAAACACATAACAGCACATCTTCCCCATAACTGTTTATGAGCAGAGTTTTAGCAAATTTATTTCTACCTTCTAAGTGCAGCAAGCCTGGGCAGTAGTAATGGATAACTGCAGCTATGGCACAGCCATTGGAGAGATCCTTCACTTCCTTCACCACAGGAAAACAAGGCTTTAGCTTCGACAGCGTCTTATCCTTCCTGTATCGGAGCTGTATAGGACAAAATAGGGCGATTGGTGACAGTGCTCTTGGTTTGTCCACTCTAATGAAATTTGTTGACGTAATTGGAATATGATTAAAAACAAATGACAATTTTGTATTCCCAGATGAAGTGTGGAATAATATGACTGAACAATAATTAAGAAGGAATGTTCATAATTTTTTATGCAAGGTAAACACTGCGAGAGAGAAAATAAGGACACCTACATTCAGGGGGGAGAAAAAAGGAGAAACCATGCAAGCAAACCGACAAAATGAGGAACAGCAAGGACTTTGTTAGCAGAAAGTGGGACAGCCGGGACTCAGGAGAGAAGTCTCAGAGAGTCTGACAGGTTAGATCGCTGAACAGAGGCAGCTGTGTGAGTGGCCAACACCTGATATGGCACTGGAACTTGGCTTATCTAACATTATTGTAATCTCCCTCACACAGCCAAGACCAGCCAATATAAACAGGTCTCATTCATGCCGTTTCATAGCCATGGTAGGCTGGCTTCTCTGAGCTTTGGAGCATACACTAGACAAAACAATCCCTTTCTAAATGTATAAACTGTTCTGTGCTGCATGTTTCTGTTAACCTCCATGGAAAGCTGTAGTCATTGCTTAACCTCACTACTGCCTTATGAGATGATCGGTTTATAAAAAGTATGTATTTATGCGTTAACTAGCAATAATAAAGACAATAATAAGATTTTTTATGGAAAATGACCATAATTGCTTTTCATCGTTATGATGACAAACTCAGATTTTTGAAAAAGCACTAATCCAACATCTATATAATTCTTTCAATTTACAAAATATGTATTTGGTATTTTTTTAGATACTGAAAAACTGAATTTCATATGAAAATATAATTTATTTTGTTTAAATATACTTGAGAATTTATCACTGGTCTCTGCGTTTGAGTGTGTTTGTGAGAGACTGATAGGAAATAATGATGCTAGCTCTAAGCAACACTGTGCAGTACAGTTCACTGATTAAATGGAATCCCAAAACTAAAACGTGCTCCGTCTTAAGGCCAATTTATACTTCTGCGTCAATGCTACGCGTAGCCTATGCATAGCCGTGGATCCTACACTGTACCTTGACGCACACCTCTCCAAAAAACGTAACTACGTGTTGCGTGATTGATGATTGGTTCGCTACATCGTATCCCTGCTTCTGCATTTCCGCCTTCGTCACCAGTTTTAAAATCGTCATTACAAGCTGAGAAACCGGCTCTTATACAACAGTTGAGGAGATACTCACTGATGAAGTCCGAAAATATGAACATCTCTATGATTCCTCGTCATAGTACTCCAAGGAGGTCAACACAGCACACCAAGGAACTCAACCAGCGGCATAGAAACCCTATCGCCACCTAGTGTTTACTCAGTGTGATAATCACAGACAGACCAGCGCAGAAGTATAAATTTGCACATTTCATTTACACATACTGCTCATAAGCACTAGGGTTGAAAAGGCAATAACGGCTGTTTACCAAGCTTGCATGCATTTGACTGTTCTCAACTGTATTCTGTTGTTGGTACTATACACTGGGTTCTGCACGTTCTCTCTGAAATGCTACAAAAAGGAGCCACAATCTTTGATCTTTTATTGACCAGGGGAACCTCACTGCATATTACAATAAGGATCTTGAGTAGACAACTGAATTCAAGTTGCGTACAAAGCCTTGTGTACACACATTGTAGCAGGCATAATGTACAACTTAGCTCAAATCTGGTTTTCTGTCTAACCACACTGGTCATCTGCTATAATGGAGAATGACATCAGCAGTCTAGCCTAAGAGAAAGAGAAGGTAGCTTGCTTATGTTATCCACTGTGCACCATGCTAGCAGGTGGCAAAGAAGGACAGCCACAACTGAAACCAGAACAGAAAAAATGGAGGAAGGAGGGATGGAATGGAAGACAGCAGGAGAGAGAAAGAGAGACTTACAGGAACAAGTTTCCAGTACCAGCGGGTGGGACACTGTTAGAGACAAGTGAGGGGAGGAATGAAGAGAAAACAGGAGCGAAAGAAGGAGAGCAAAGAGAAGAGGTAGTAAGTACACTGCAGTGGGAGAGCTTTGAGGGAGAAGACAGCACAGCAAAGACAAGTGATAACAGAACTGTCAACAACAATGTGCCAAAACATTATGACTACTCACATGACCTAAAAACAGTGCATGCAAAAGTCAGGACATAGACAGTTAAGAGGTTCTTCTAGTCGACATGTTGGATTTTTTTTTTTACAAGGATCAAACAGTTCATATTGTTTTGGCTCATCAGTGTAAGTGCATGTCTTACTGAGGGTTGAACAGGCTGTGGTTCTGTGCTGGGCTGAGTCTGGTCATTTTCCTTCCTTTCCTTCAACTCCTGATTTAACTACGGGAGGAAAAAGAACTCACTGTTAGCCTTGAACACACAAAATGATTTTCTAACTTGACAAACACTGTTTTGCTGTGCAAACTTTATGTTTAGATTGGATCTACAAGGCTAACATAGCCAAAAAGGTCTCAAGCAATGCTATTTGTTGCATCTCCCAACAGATAACAGTTTATTTCCCAGACGGTAATCCATGAGCAGACTAATTAACTACCCAAGATGAGCTTTCACAGATGTGGCCCTACACCTGGGTCACCATTCTCCAAGGTTGCAAGTCACCTACATCACAAAGATGAGAGAAAACGAAAGCTTGGAACTCTTTCTGCTTGAAAGTGTATACAGATTAGGGTTGTCACGATACCACAATTTTGACTTCAATACCGATACTAAGTGTAGTATCGCAACTCTCGATACCAAAACAATACTTTGGCAAAAATACAACACAAAGTAATTATTTTGTCTGAACTTCAGTCATTTATTTAACACTGAAAACACAAAAAAATCAGACTGCAAAAATACTGGTTTTCAAATTAAACCTTGCTAAATAAAGCAACAAAATGTACTATAAACACATACTTTAAACACTAATATTTTACTGTTTAAAATCAGCCGCAGTAAATTTACAGATTATATAGTCTACATGCTTTACAGCCCAACTGTGATGGAAAAGCAAACACATGAGCATCATGAAGTAACTAGCTTATCCCCAATGCAAATATTTCAGTAACCCTTAAGAAAGTGGTTGCCATGCTAATTACAGCATTCGTGCTGCTGCAGCTGGCTTGAGCGTGTCGTCCATTTGAGTCAAATCAGCACATGCAATTTGACTCACTTATTCAGAATACCGATTCAGATGCTCAGTCTATACTATTAAAAGTAGGGCCTTTGGGAATCGAGCGAATCGATCCAGAATCGATTCTTGCAGTCATGAATCGATTTTTTCCCGATTGTTTCAAATACGAACGAAATATGTTACTTTACTGTTGCAATTACTGCAAATCACATGAGTCACGTCCAGCCCTTTCTTACCTGGGCTGGGTTTACGGTAAAATCCAAAGTGTTTCCAAATGGTTGCTTTCAAAGACTGCGGCTTGGCTTGCATGCCTGTACGTAGCCCACGCTGCTTCCTTGTTTTGCCTAGCACTACGGTGGCTGAGAAGGCACATCCACACCCGCAAAAAAAAAAGATTTTTTGAAAACGAGAATCGATTCTGAATCGTTCAATGTTAGAAACGCGATTCAAGCTCGAAGAGATTTTTTCCTGCACCCCTAATTAAAAGCTTCAAGTATTACAGAATTGAATCGTTTCAAACATTGTATCGAAAAAGCGTCAAACTATCGATGCCTCGTGCATCTCTAATACAGATTTTGTTTTAACCAGCTCTTCGATCGCCAGTTAATAACTAGCCAGGTAACAGTCACAGAACCTTGGTCAGAATGACGATGCGGATTTGGATCTCTACATGTTGTCCATTTCACCAGCTCCAATTACCATAGGTGCACTTTGTAGTTCTACAAGTCCATCCTTTCACCTTGTTCAATGGTCATGACCTCCACAGAGCAGGCATTATTTGGGTGGTTGATCATTCACAGCACTGCAGTGACATTGATGTAGTGGTGGTGGTGTGTTAGTGTGTGTTGTGCTGGTACAAACGGTTCTGACACAATAGAGCACCTCAGTGTCACTGCTTGACTGAGAATAGTCCACCAACCCAAACAATTATGGCAACAGTGTCCAGTGGGCGGCGTTATGTGACTTTACATCTACAAGGCAGACAAAAGTCTGGTTTGTCTGAAAGGGTAGACTGTGAGTGGACGCAGTGTTTAAAATCTGATCATAGCTTTGGAACACACACTAGCACACCACCACCACATCAGTGTGACTGCAGTGCTGAAAATGATCCATTAAACCAAAACTACACTTGATCTGCAGAACTACAAAGTGCACCTATATGGTCAAATGGACAATGAGTGTAGAAACAAGGAGGTTGCTTTAACGTCATGGCTTAGAAGTGGATGTGTTTCGGTCATGTAATAGTTTCTGTCAGGATTTATGTTGCAATAAGCTGCAACAAATAACATGAGGCTCAGCCATAATCATATGTCTGGGTGTGGTCCAAACATAACTGTCTTTCTACATAAGGTGTCTCCTGTGCCCTGCATACATGTTTCCGAAATCTACCCTTGCTACATATGCTTTCATTATTGCTTGATGGCTCTAGAAGAGATAAAAATTTAATAATAGCTGTGGTCAATATGGAATTTGAGGTAAAGGAAACTGTACATTTTTTAAAATTGTGTGTTATTAGGCTATTCGGACTGTATATGGTTCTGTGTGAGGTTGAGCACAGATGCACACTGACCGTGTTGACCCAGTGCAGCAGGGCGTTCTCCCAGTCAGCCTCTTCCCCGAACTGCTCCGCTCTTCCGTTCGTCCGCACTGTGTCCACTGTCTCCATGGCACCCACCACCATCAGCGTATCAATCAACGCCAAATGAGCAGCCTGCACCAATCACAGAGCAGAAAAGCAACTGTCAGAGGATGGACGAAACCCAGCTGCTATTACGACCAACCAGCCTCATTCAATAATGCAGTCCAGTGACATTTAGAGCAGCCTGACAACATCGCTGTGGCTAATGGAGGGAATCTGGAGATCTCGATGATGAAAGTCAGAGGAATACACTGCCATCAGGTGGCTCTGGAATAAGAAAGAAGACTTAAGCAGGGAATTGCAAGGTCAAACCAATTCAAAACTGTCACAGTTACCAATATTAAGGAGCTGGAAGAACAACTGTATACAATCAAAAAGACTACAATAGTGTTAGCTGAACAAACTGTCCACACAAGCTTCTGCTCACCTCACGTCATCGATCAGTCAATACATGTTCAGAGACACTAGAACAAAACAGTAGAACTCAGTAGTCAGTCACTTCTGTCAAAATACATCAACAAAACATCTCAACCTGCTCAGAGCACAGCCAGATCTTAAGGTCTTGCATATTATACTTGCTGTGTTTTAGGATGCAGTTTAAGTTTTAAGGGGGAAAAAAGGAACTTTTGTAGCCAAAGGTTGCATCCATCATTTCGGAGAACTGATCTGATCCTAGATAGTCTTCAACCTGCTTAAAGCTCCCAGTGAAGCTTTCATTTTTACAGTAAGTCATACAGTGTCCTAAAACACAGTGACTACTCTGTGAAACCTTAGTTAACATCTGAATGCAGTTTCAGTTGGTTGAGACGTTTGGTTATGTATTTTGACAAAGAACAGGGTTATTTTAAATAACGAAGCAAACTCTGTACTCCAAACGTGTCTTAGAAAATTGACTTTACGGCTCAGCAAAAAACAGGCCAAACCCAAACTATTAAGCTTTTTATAGCCCTAACAAATCAATGATCATAAAATAAGAAAGAAAGAAAATAGTGAGCCACCATGTCCTAGTCACTCATACGAACCAGCTCCTAAATAGAACCAGGAGTGACCAATTTTTTACACACATCTGAGTTGAAAAATATGGAAAATGGGTCAACAATTACACTACAGTCCTTACTCAACTACAGGCTTAGCATTTGTCAAAAGTTATCTGTCAGTAAGACTGTAATGTTACATTACAACTGCAATACAAAACAACACTGTGCTGGGGTTCTCACTTATACATGAACTCTATCATATATTCACAGAAGTAAAACACAAAACCACGTGGTCTTTGCTGTTTTTCTGTGTAATATACAGTCTGTAGTAGCTGCATTGTATCCCAGCTGTGCAGATCAATATTGCATATGCATTCTTTTCCTTCTCCCGTCTTCTTTTTCCTTGTTCCTCATCGATATACTGCGGCATGACTCATGTACTGGATCCAGGGCAGCCCACCCTGCAGACGATCTCACTGGGGAAATGCACGATGCTCTACAAACCCCACATCCACATTTGTGGTAGATGTCTGCGAATCTCCAGAGTGATGCAAAATCACACAGAGTCACATTCATAAGCCTAAAGTCCTCAACGCAATCTCTTCACGTTTCTGCCAAATCAACATTTTTAGCTACTGCCGGCTGTGGTCCAAAACAGCAGCGAGGGAACTCCGGCATCCAGAGGCCATTAGTTCTCCTCCTCTCATCCTCCCAGCCCATTAAAAACAACCTGCCAACATTAGCAGCTCAGCCAGGGAGAGCTCCTTAGCTCTGATAAGAGGGTTAGGTCATTAGCCACAGCTTCTCCAGACTTTCTACACCTGCTCACCACCCTGACTTACCAACACATGGTTACTACTGTTTATGCTAATTTTGTACTAATGATGTGATATGGACTGTGACCATTTTCAAAAACCTTTCAGGAAAGGTAAAATATTTTTTTCTATATTGATCGGTCTCGATAATTATCACGATTTTACATTTTTGTTAATAAACAAAGTAAAAAAAAAAAAAAAAAGTGCAGCAACTGGACGGGTAATGTCCCCGCCGATGCACCAATCCAGGGAGAGGGGCGGAGCCACCGCCAACAGGAGCACTAGAGCAGCAGACACGTGCAGGACGCGTAACAGATTGTCAAGCTGCTTAGACGTGAAATAGAAACGAATGTTAATGCTTATCAAATTCTATTGTCCCGGCTCATCATCGCCCAGCACTAGGTAAAATACTGCACACTGTGCCGTTTTAGCACTTATTTTCTATTTCTTTACGTTTACAATGTTTAATACCATTGACATTCTATTGCCAGAAGTCAAAGCACCTGCACAACATACCACACAAATCCACTGAAACTAAGTAGGTCTTTGTCTGGTCAGTACTTGAATGGGAGACCTCTAAAGAATGCTTGCAAGTCTGCTGGAAGAGGTACTGGGGACAACAATGTACTATTGCTGAGTTGTGGGTGAATTACAATGTTCCAGTGCAGTGATGGAGACACTGTAGTGTATACACAACACTGTCTTTCAGTTAAGATGTAAAACAGAGGGCCCAATTTGTAGAGGTCAAAGATCCTTGGACAGTAGCGGTGTCACCCTGACCTGCCAAATTTTCCATTCATAATTATCTCCAGCTGAAGTCTCTCCTCACCTCTGTTTAACAGCTAATGTGTGGCGAGTTCTGACGCAGAGTGGCAGCCATCACATCATCTAGGTGAATGCTGACCATTGATAGTGGCTGAGGAGAGTCTCCGATGTCTGTCCTAAATGTCAAAAAGCTTTGGGTTTCTAGAAAAGCACAACAGAAATGTAACTAATTTTTTCCACTTTCCTCAAAGAACTTTCTTCCTTATCAATTGACTCATCTTTTCAATTATATTTCCTTAAACTGCCCTACTTTTAAAAGCCTGTGTGTAGGAAACATACTAAATAAATAAAACTGCTTTGCCTTACTGATCATATTACGACTATGACTATAGTTACTCCTGTTGCTAATAGCAGACAATATCACAATACTAATGTCAAGATCTCTCTCCAATATGCAGCACAGTATTTATTTTGTTATTCTGAACATAATCATGTTGAATCACATGGGTTTTGTGTGCTAAACCTGTACACATCTAATGAACTACAACAAATAAAACTCCAGTAAAATGTTTTCAATACCTATTTTAACGACACATACTAGCAAACGAGTGGTGCTGCACTTTATCAGAGAAAATAATAATACAAACATCTAAAGATAAACAGTTACTACAGTGTAAAGAGTGTTAAGATATTATACACTGGTTGTTACAGTTACTATACATAGAAAAATGTGACGCTTGTCATAACATCATATAGTCCATCCATTACTATTGTTACTAATAGGGATGTCCCGATCACGTTTTTTCTGTTCCCGATCCGATCAGAGTCATTAATTTTTTAGTGTCTCCCGATACCAAGTCTCAAACCGATACTTCTATTTTCTAGATAAGAACTAGATAATACTAGTATAATAGATAG
>BRDA01013612.1:37620-53959 GCA_036984385.1 Crenuchus spilurus | reverse complement strand
ACATATTAGTCACGATTAATGAGATAATATCCAAAAGCAAACGTAGTGATACGCAAACATTCACTCCGCCTCTCGGCCAGCGCTAAAGCCCGCCTTCGTACTCTGATTGGCCGCCACGTTCCCCGAAGCTTACAGTATTCACATCAGAATGGAGGATTTTGCCGCTTGTCACGCTTAACCTGATTCCCATTTGCGGGCTCCAAAAACTGAGACTATTCAATAGTGAAACGTGGACAGAGATTGGAAGCCAAACAGCGCCCACTAGTGTCAAAATCCGATCAGAAAAGCCGATACCGATCAGTTAAAAAATGCCGTGACCGGCCCGATTCTGATCTTTGAGATCGGATCGGGACACCCCTAGTTACTAATACTACTATGTATTGTGAAGAATCTGGTGATACAACATGTACACAGAGGTTACAATACAATATATTGTGATAATGTAAGCAGGACAACATATTAAGGTTTTTAAAATCTAATAAAATTCACCACCACCACCGCTGCTATCTAGTGTTTGGGAGTTTGGGAGGAACCAAAATACAATGAACCATGGTCTGTCACTATCTTTGCTTTTAAGCTATTATTAAAATCAATGCTGCATTTATGAATTTGTACATTAACCACAAAATATTGCGATGCTCAAGTGTATCAATATTTTCATTCAACCATACTGCCACCACCATTACTGCTACTGGAACTGAGAAGCACATTCCTTTACCTATTCAGTATTACTGCTACTCTCACTACTAAACACTCTACTGTTACTACTATTGTGTCTGTTATGGACACCTACATTAGAACAGGACAATAGGGAATAGGAGGACCCTCAGGGGTTTCAGACACCGAAAGAACCTTTGGAAATCTTCCCTGAATACATGCTGGCTGGAGAGAAGGTTCTATATTAAGGCCACTCAACTTCCTCTGAGGTATTTTCAACCCTAAAATACCATACACTAAAAGTACTTCAGCAACGGTATCTTAATCTTAATGATTCAGTAGAGATCACACAATAACAGCAGCACCAGTCAATATTGATATTTCTAAGATTTAAAATCTATATTTTTAATTAAATCACTTCACTCTGCTGATATAACCATGTCTATTACGGTTAGGCACACACCTGAGATGATGTATATAATTGTCTGATCAAAATTTAAGCTGAACATACTCGTGATCTTGCACAAAAGTTTATTTCTCAACAAAAAAAGATTTGAGTTAGGAGAGATTTTATCAGCTGAGGGAAATACAGGTCAATAAACATAAAAACAGACACATTTGACTATTAAACATTAATAAACGTGTCCATCATCAGTGTCCAAACCACAAGCAGGTATAAACCAAAATATAATTTTTCTCAGAGATCAGTTTGGGCACTCCTGATCAAATTATACATTTTGTTGATCTGTGAAAATGAGGAACATGATGAAACTGCAAAAGCCTTAGCTACCTAAGAACATTACACTGATTTGTGTTATAAATATCTGTGCTTATACTAGAGCTCATTAGAATACATACAAATTAAATACAGTATGTTAGTTTCAAGCACAAAGAAACGGACCCGATTTAAGAGTCAAGTATTGCGAGAACTACAGATAATGGAGAAAAGGGAGAAATCACAGCAATGATGTGTGAATCATGTCTAATATTCGTTAAGGATGGCCCCTGTGTATTTCTGATAGCTGTAGGCTTGATCCAGTGAGCTGGACAACTGCCAGGCCTTTAACGACCTTGGACTGATGTGATCAAGTCATGTTTTCTAAAAAGCAGACATAATGCCCGAGAAGAAAGGTTGTGCTGAAAGTTGTGTTAGGAGAGTCTTGGCAGTGTTCTACGAGTATTTTCTGTGGTGTCGCTGCACAGTCCCCTCCCTCTCTTTTACTGGCTACACATGAGCCTCTCCTGTTATAATCATTAATCCTCTCAAAGTAAAGGAACAGGTCAGAAGAACATTCCCCAGCACTTGTAGCAACACTGTCTATCTAAACAAATGTGTTTTGACTGTAAAATAAACACCAATGCTGTCAAACTATTAATTGCATTGAGTATCTAACTGCATGATTAATCACATTTTATTTAGTCCTTAACTGTGATTAATCACATTTTGAGTGGTTAAATGCTCGATTAATCATATTCTGAGTAGTTAATGCAAATATAATTAATAGTAGTTAACCATGTGATTATCTGCATAATGTTTAGTTAACTGCACAATTAATCACATGTTTAGCTGTGCGATTAATCGTATTACGTTGCGTGGTTAAATGAATGGTTAATCACATCATTTTGTATCGCTAACTACATGATTAATCATGTTTAACTGTGATTAATCGTATTGAGCCATTAAATACATGATTAATCGCTTTTAATTAAGTCCTTAACTGTGATTAATCACATTTTGAGTGGTTAAATGCTCGATTAATCATATTCTGAGTAGTTAATGCAAATGTAATTAATAGTAGTTGACCATGTGATTATCTGCATAATGTTTAGTTAACTGCACGATTAATCACATGTTTAGCTGTGTGATTAATCGTTATTATGTTGCGTGGTTAAATGCATGGTTAATCACAATTTTCTATCGTTAACTGCATGATTAATCATGTTTAACTGCGATTAATCGTATTGAGCCATTAAAGGCATGATTAATCACAATACGTTGGATAGTTAACTGCGCGATTAATCACATGTTTAACTGTGCAATTAATCGTATTATGTTGAATAGTTAACTATGAGATTAAAATCACATTTTGTTCACTAGACAGCTGTAAGATGACTTATGCATTACACTTTAAACACCGAGTCCTAAAAAAATTAGGCAAGACCAAAAAATCAAGTTGATTATTTACCAAATGATTCAGTACAAAGTAAAAATGTCATGCATGTCAGTGTAATGTAGCTGAAAGTTATTACTGCGATATGGAATGACTCACAACTACATGTTAAAATGCAGTGAATGCAGCAATATAAATACAGGTATATAAGCATTTACATTTTAAAATATTCTACATTTTCTTTAGGTCTAAAAATGAACACGGTGAAAAATATAATCAAGTATGCTTGATTCTTATATTCTGAAACCAATGAACTGCCACCTTCATTTTTAAATCTTAACACACACACACACACACAGAGTTCTTTTGTGAGCAACCTGCAGACCAGTGCTTACACACTTTAGCGGTGGTGAGAGTGTGAGCCAATGATGAAGTGCTGACCTCTGCACAGCTCTGCCTGTAACACCCCGTCACACAGCATTCACTCAACAGTCTAGGACGAGCGGCCCAGGCTAGAGGGCTGCGCCATACAGGATAAGCCCCCGGAGGCTGGGGTTTAGCCCACCAGCACCCAGAACTACGGTCAGAGCATATTGGCTAAGAGCTGAAAGGATAACAACCGACCGATGTCTGTCATGTGGACAAAAAAAGGACTTTTGCTACTTTTGAAAAAGCCTGATTAAATTTAAGGAGCACAGAAACAATGTGTTCCAGAGAACACAGTGAGCTAGGAAACTGTCAGGGTAAAGACATCTGATAGAGGGAATAAAATAAGAATAAGAGACACAGAGAGACAGAGAGAGAGAGAGAGAGGTTTAGTGTGTTCCACAGAGGTTGCAAGCCTGGCTCTGCTTTGAGGTACAGTAATTATTCTGAGGAGGGAGTGGAGAGCAAAGCGTGAGAGAGAACGAGAATGACAACGTGCAGGTTTTAGATTTCCCGTGTCGGCCCTTTAGGACTCTATAAGCCAAATCACAAGTTTGCCCTAATGAGAGGGGAGCGAGGCCCAGTCCTGGAACACAGAGCACAAACAAACCTGCTGCATCACCATAGCAACCAACCATGAGACCCACAATGCACCTCCTTAATGTGGCGGGCACTGTACGCTAAAGCTCATGCTTTTCAAAGTCCAGGACAATAACAGAGATTCAACAGCACAAAGCCGCAGTCACTATGTACCATAGTTCATGATATGTACAGTAGCTGAATACACACACACACACACACACACACACACACACACAAACAGAATATCCTGCATATAAGGTCCCTTTCAAATGAGCTGGAGCAGTTACAATCTTAGCACACATGATGGTGCATAACTGGTCAATTGCTGTTGTCTAAACATTAGCCTGCCCAAACGGTCCCCTTATTAAGGCGAGTCATTATTGGTATTACTACAGTATGTCATAACGCATCACATTTAGCAGCGTCTAGGTAACAACAAACAGGGGAAAGGTTTTAGGAGAAAACACCAAAGACCTGGTCCCAAATAGGGAATTAAAGAAGCTGGAGTTTATGTAGTCATTTAGACAATAACTAAGAAGTGATCACTGTGCAGACACTGCATCACTAGGAAGAACAGCAGCCAAATATAAAAAAAAAAAGACACAAGCATGTTATTGCTGTAGAAATCGCTTAGTTCTACAGCAATAAATCTATTTATAATGAAGTAAAACAAACTCTTAAAACACTGACAAGGGCTGCATATAGAAAACCCAAAAACCTGCCTTTTTCCCCTCCTCTATGACCAAAACAATTAAGGTTGCCAGGAGAAGCAGCTTCAAACTCTTGTCAGAGTTTTATTAAATAGACTGAACGGTATTAAATGGGCTGTGATTGGCTGCAGCAGTAGAGACAGAGTTCCTCATTCGTGATATCATTTTAATGGACTCTGCTGTCCCAGTTCCACATTTACTGTCGATTCCCTCTGCTCCTCGGGATCCTTTCCTCTCCGTGCCTCCTCCAGGAACATTTGGAAGGGAGAGGATGGACTAGGGCATTGGTAAAGCTTTCTTGATGCAGCTAATCATGTCTGTGATTATTTTAAAAAAATGCATGCTTGGCCCAACCCCCAGCTTTCAGACAGCCACGCGTGAAAAACAGAGTGAGGTCAAGCTCTCGATGGGGGGTGGTTTTCAGGAAACGGTGCATGATGGTGCAGAGCATATTCCTCTTCTTCAGAGCAGACACACATGTAAACACAGGCTGCGAGAGTAAGCTGTATTAGCTTAGACAAAGCACACCCATATGGATGGCCCATAATGTCGTAATCTAATCGGGGAAAAAAAAGCCACGTCACACATTTACTTCGTTTCCATTTGCTTCGCCTCAGTAGCACCACATGTTTTCAGACATGTTTACATTCTTAAATATTAATGAATTTTGTGCAAAGATGGACCCTACCAACCATTTCCAAAGTAAAATGTTGACTTAAACTGCTTCTGGTGAACAGGAAGTGCATCTCAGCGCCGTTTTGGCTGAACCAGTTAAGTCATTCATTACACAGTTTTCTTCATCAATTAACTAGAAAAACAGCCTCGAGCTCTGCTGGAGCAGACCCAGACCCATGTGCTACTGGCCTGTGGGGGAGATGCATGGGTGACCCCTCCTGTTCAGGGGCACTTCCTCATGCACATGCTGTCTATACAGCAAAAGTAAAACTGCTGGCCGAATTTGGAATCCCATTAACCAGTGTTCACGGTACAGGACCTCACTCTTCTGCAGCAACTGATGTGGAGTCTGGATCATAGATTATCTCTAATCTTCACAGATCTTTTATCCTCAATCTGAGGAGTGCTGGGGGGAGGGGCTGGGTTCATAAATTTCAAAAATAAAAATAAATATTCACAAAAAAACAAGCCAGAAATTAAGAAACCTGTCCCAATCATCCGTATTTCACCGTATATATAGTGAAATTGCAAATTTTTCTGTGAAAATAAATCAGTAAATTAAAATAAATATTTTCTGCACCTTATAGCATAGTTTTCATTTGTTTTCTGAAGTTAACACATGGATAAAATTAATTTTATTCACCCCCAAAAATGTTATATTCAGTAAATTAGTAAATTAAGTTAATTTACATTCAATTTTGTAAAGATTACATGTACAGTAAAATGTGCAGCAGTTTGTTTGCTGTAGCAGAGGCATCAACTTACTTAAAAAATTTAAATCAATAAAAAAAAGTGTCATCAGGGTTGCCCAAACGTTTGCTTACAAATGTATCTCTGGACAGAGAGAGGGGAGAAAACATGAATGAATGTGAATTTGAGAAAAAAAGAAAAAGCAATACAGAGACAGAGGATGAGAGAGACAGTGAAGCAGAAGGTCAGACAGAGAAATAAAACACAGCCTTGATTTCTGAACATCAGGTTTCTCTAGCCAACATATAAATCAGTAACTATGTAGTGACCTTGTTGTGATGGCTCCTCCAGAACTGTCTGTATGACGTTGTTTCATGTTTTCATTATTCCACATCGCTAAATATGCTTGATGCCTGCCAGTACATTGAGCTTTTCTCTGATTGCTGCTGTTCTAAAGCTGTTTACTGGCTGCGGCCCACCCCACGTCTCCATCCTCCTAATGCTGCTGCCGCGTGACCCAGTTTCCCCCCGCCACTACCACAGCCACAGCCAGCCTGCGCAGCCAGAGTGTTAAGAGCCAAACCCCAGCGCTCAGTCTTACAGTGAGGCTTGAAAGCAACTCCACACATAGCCAGACAGTGGCAGCTGAGCACAGAGTGCATCATCACACCTCAATGAACCCGTCGCCATGACACCAGCCCGGCACCTGCTACCAAAGCCAACAGGCAGAAGCAGTAGAGCACAGAGCGTTGACGGGGAAATCCGTACACAACAAATCCACAGGGAGTTGTTTCAGAGTCTAAATAGAAGAACATCTCTTTTAGGAAAATACTCTTTGAGGAATGACAGAACAAAAAGTCCAGGAAGGAGAATCCTGAAGGAGGAAACCAGCAAATCAAGGTCACTGCAGACAAGTGTAAACAAAGTAGAAGTGAGATCTGAGCGATTTAGTGATTTCTACAAGATGAAACTCTATAAATACACTATAGGGACAAAAGTACTGGGACACCTGCTCATTCATTGTTTCTTCAGAAATCAACAGTATTAAAAAAAGACCATGTTGCTTTGTTGGGGTAACTGACTCTACTGTCCAGGTAAGGTTTTTTATTCAATTTTAGTGCACTGCTAGGAGGATTTGATTGCATTCAGCGGGAAGAGCATTAGTGAGGACAGGATGTTGGATGATAACTACCGCACCTCATCACCAACTCATCCCAAAAGTATAGGATGGAGCACTATCATTCCAGTGCTGGGGGGGCTTTACACCCCTCTAGCCCACACCTGCCATTAGGTGTGGTACCAATAGGTTCAGAGAGGGACTAGACAACCTGTGTGTGCGCATTTGTATATACTAGAACCCAGTGGCGGATGCTGGTCTTTCAAGGAGGGGAAGCTCAATTCCGGCCTACATCATAAAATGTGTCTGTTTATTTGTACGTAAATTCTACCCTCCATTCCTTTTCAAGAAAATGATCTGTGATCCTGTCGTACCAACAAGGCGTCTTTTCCAGGGACTTGACTAGTGTCCTCTCAATGGCCAGCAGAGCCATGGTGTAAGACTTGAGCAGCTTTAAACAGGAGAAGCTCCTCTACACCTGCTAGCTCGCTAGCTGGGACTGGCGTGAGGCTAGTGTGAAGTGTGTCCGCCTGTGAGTGCTCCCGCTGGACAGAAACTGCGATAGAAGTCAGAAGGAGTGATAGAAGTCAGTCTCCAAACACAAGCAGCTACAAAAAAACCACCAGAAATAGAAGCTCGACTTGTCGCTAGTCGTTTTTAACAAAGAAAATGCCGCTAAGATGATTAGGAAAGTCTTCGGTTCAACTCAGAACAGAATGAAAATTTAAAAATGCTCCCACGGATGTTTACACCAAAAGATCGCTGATTTGCTCATTTAGCTGTCAATCAAAAAGGGATTCAGCCTCAGACAGATCATCCAATCATCATGCAGAAGCTGAGCATCCGGGCCAGCCGAGGCCAGCCCACTGCTCCATAGACCCCCAGAGACGCTGAGCGTCCGATGGGCGGGACAAAGCCCGGCATTTATCCAATGACTCGTCTCGTTTCACTGCACGGTTTGCTTTGCCATTGAACTCTGTGGACGCTGAGCGTCCACCCTGTTTAAAGCGCTGTGAAGCTGCGGGAATGAGTGAGAGGAAAGCCGCGTCGTTACCAGTGATAAGAAGCTGATTCTGAACAAAAGTTGAGCGCGTTGTAGCGCATATTTAGTCAATGACATGTACACACAACAGTATATTATTCATCACTTATTTTTTGACATTTTAGGGGAAGCTGAGCTTCCCTTGCAGTCTTAGAGCAATCGCCTCTGCTAGAACCTCATATCATTGCTGAGACTAATCATTAGTGGCTGACGTCACTGCAATTCCACCCCCATCCACACTGACAGTAGGTTCGTCTTTCCTAGCTTTCAAAAACTTTTCATAAACTTTCAGCTTTCCCAGACTGCCAACTGAGTTTTACTTTCACTTTAATTGCTTGTTGTTGGGAACTGTATGCTTCCTTTTCCTTCAAACACATATAGCAGGTTACCCACGTTTCTATTTTAATGCTCAGTCATCTTTTTCAATTAGTCAGTGAAAAGTGCTTTTCAGTGAAGAAGCAACACCATTACACCACAGCATGAATGCTAACAGGCTAGCTCTGTACCTCGTTGATTGCCCTATATCAGTACTGGTGCTAGGCATGTGGGTGCCCTAAGCACACATGTTTTGTGTGTCACCATCCTGAAATTAATGATTAAGGATTATTCATTAATGCAATAAAAAGTGTAAGAGAGTATATAAAAACTGTAGTACCTCTGTAAGGAGATTTCTACAGCCCCTGATCTCCCACCCCCGAGGTCACGTCCTCACAAGGTTTCTCAGGAAGCATCGTCATATGCTAGATAGGTACACATCACTCGACCCTAGTCTATGCTGATTTAAGCACACAGTTTGTATAAATGTTAATTGGAGGATATGGCAGTCATGCCTTGGCAGCTCAATTACATTTGGGGAAAGGGGAAATTTGCCCAAATTAAATTTTTCCCAGTGCTTCCTTTCAAACAGTAATTTATTACATTGTTATCCTTGATCCAATACTTCAATCCAAACCCCATCTCGTACAAATGAAGCCACTTAGTCTTAATGACTGCTGGAGTGGGGGTGGGTGTTTATATCCCCTAATCCTTTGAATCAAAGTCGCCCCCTCTCAGCATCCTGCCCCTTCTCAAGACTGTCCTGGTCAGCAGAGATCAAGTGGTCAGAAAAAAAAATTATATTCCTAGCTCAGTGAGGTAAAGGTTGACGGCTGGATTGATTTTGGATGCTTGGGCAGGCTCCAGTGTGGCTGGGGTGTGTTTTCTGATCTAAGGCCGTGCTCACCAGCATACACAGATGCTCAATAATTCACACACCAGTCATCCTGAACGTCTGCAGAGTCCACCCCCACCACAAACTCTTCTGTCTGCACATGCCAGATGGGAACGTGCCTTCACACACACTTACCATTTTGATGGGCTTGTGGTTGAGTTCTGCTTCCGTCAGAGGGACGTCCTGGTCTTTGGGAGTCAGGCCCTTTTTGCTGAGGGTCTGCAGGAGGGCAGAATTGTTCTTGGGGAGGTTCTCCGTCCCAGAGCCTGTGGCCAGCAGCAGGCCGTAGGTGTGGCAATAGAGGTCAGGTGACAGCAGAAGCCGGGTCACGGGTGGCTTCAGGTGCTCCTGCTCATACTGATCACAATAGAAAGGGTCTCTCAGCTCTGCCGGAACGTTCTCTACAACAAAGAGAAAAACAAAATTGCAGTTGCAGTATATTTATAAGCCTTATGAACAGATCAGATATAACATATTAGTGTATATTGTTTCATTATACACGGGGAAATTTAAATTATTCTAAAAGGATGTAATATCAGTCAGTATCAGTTTATTTAAAAGGGGAAAATGCAGTTTCAGAAAACACATGATTTCACATGGTTAAAAAAGCCAGAATTAGCCAGAAGGCTAGTTTTCATCTGCAGACCCCTGGCCATGATGTAAAAAGGCAATAAAAAGCTAAACAAACAACAACAAAATACAATATAATACAAAATACATACAACACTTATTATACAATTAAAAGGGGAAAAAATGCATCACAACAATTGATCATACTATTAAGACAACACAACAGGCTTATCATTTAGTGTTGGCAACTATAGGTGTTGATAAGCCACATTTTTTATTTTTTTGTGAAAGCCTTTAAGCAGTTTAACCTCCTTTATATATATATATATATAAATAAATGATCAGTCCAATAGCAGTGTTTCTTTAAGGAAAGTGCACATTTAAAAATAATGTTCTACACAATACATTTTTTTCCTGAAGATCGTTTTCCTTAAAATCCTTAAGGTATTTTGAAGAAACTCTTCTTATAAATAAAACATTCTTGGAGGAACCCAGTCAGTCTTTTAGAGAATCTTAAAACACATATGGTTCTTCTAGTGAAAACTTTTTTTGTCCAGTCAATCAAACAATCTGATTTAGTATCTAGGGTTATATCACAATACAGAATTTTGACTCATCATATCTTTAACAGCAAATGCTTGATAGAACACAATCAGGTTCTTTGAATCTCTAATCCATACAGAACATGACTGTCAACAAAATACAATTTACAGTATAGCAGTGACTGACAAATGCGAGTACTGAAATGTTTCAATACTCTGTGAAAAGACAGCTGCTGTCACAAGATGGTCATCCATTTTTGTTACCAGCACAGAAATTCAATATCAGTAAACCTTTTCTATGATGCTTCAATGACAACGACCTTTATGCTTGGCTTCTTTTTCTTTCATGTGTTGCCCCAAAAATAGTGGTAATATGTTGTGGTGACTAAAATAGAACCGGCGAATCTTAAAGCTTATTCATCTTATTTATTTTTAAAAAACAAAAGAAAGGTATACTGCTAGTTAGCAACCAATCTACAACCATTAGATTATTCCAATCCAATCTAAACAAGAAGCTTAAGGTTGCACCACTAATGTTAGCATTAGCAAGTATACATATACAAATATACATATCATATTGGCAGGTGCTATCTATGCAATGCTAACTCGTAGACTACACATGAATAAATTATTTTATGGCGGCTGGCTGAAACAAAAAATGAAGCTTCACCCAACATTCAAAGTTAAGGATTTTGCTGCTTTGTGGTTTTGCTGAGAAATGACACTGTAGGTGTCATATAGCTTTGTATTTGGCTACCTGCAGACTCGCAATTCACTTTTACAGTAAGACGAAGTAAATTAGATATGCAAAACTGTCCTTTTAGGGCTTACATACTCATCAACTTGTTTGCAAATGAATAGGCGGAGCCTATTTATTGGTTTTAAATTTCCATTTCCAAAGTATCTATTAATGGTGCTGTTTAAATTTACTGGCAGTAAATCATCCATTAGATTGAGTTTTTCTCTCACAATGTGTCACCACATAAGAGCCACTGTTAGATGCAAACTACTATGAATTTATGTTACAATAAGTGATTGGACTACTTATATGATTAGGAATTACACGAAAGATGTCAATCATAAACACAAATCCCCTTGCCAATGGCAGCGGTCATCAAGAAATATTGTAAGAAATATCATCAAGACTTCTGAACATTGGAATAACTCATTTAATTAACATTCTATTCTAATTTTAATTTCTATCACTTTTGTTTTCATTGCCTTTTTAAGTGTTGCTCCAGCACAAAACAAAACAAAACAAAAACAAGCAAACATGTCTCAGCTTCTGAGCTACAACAAGGGTAAGTTGAATATGATGTACATTTTGTTTTTCACAAATACAAAGTTCTATAAATAAAGGCATCAAATATGTGCAGCCCCTGAAAGGTGAACTACAAAAATAAAAACAGGGAGGATAACTAAGGACAAAAAAGTCTATTTCTCTCTGCCCTAAGGGACCAATCATCTGACTGAGTGAACAGAGTAGGGGTTAAATGAAGCATAATCGAGTATGTCCTGAAAGTCAGCTACCACCTACAAGAGCAAGACGAGCAGTACTGAGACAGGCATGACACTCTGGGTCCAAAGCTGCCCATCTAGGCCAGTTTGTCCATCATGACTGCAGCCCTGGGGGGCAGCCATGGCCTAGTGGTTAAGGATCTGGTCTTGTGACTGGAAGGTTGCTGGTTTGATCCCCAGACAGGACATGACTGAAGGGCCCCAAACTGCTCCCCGGGCGCCGGTGGATGAGGGCTGCCCACCACTTCGGGCACAAATTCTAACAGCCTAGTGTGTTCACTAATGTGTGTGTTTCACTTGATCACATGAGGTGAATCTTAGAGCCTAGTCTACTCATCATGTTGTATATAAATCTGCATTTAACTGTGCTACAAGTCTGTGCCAACCATGCAAAACGTTCTCCCATTTCGGTTCACTGTGTTAACATAAAGCAGATTTGCACATACGTATGCTTTGTTTAAAATGCAACACACATTTAATGTTGATATATGCATGTTTGCTTGTTTGTCTTTCTGTGGTGTTAAACACTAATGAAGCATTTTTTACTGCTGCATATTATATTAACGTAGCTACACGACAACTACAGTTGATTTTTCAATAAATACACATTTCAATTAGCATTTTATTTTAAACATTTTAACAGGGGTCAACATACCAGAATTTCGACATGTCTTTTATAAGCCGTTTCTATAATCCTTCAATAGTTACAAAACATTTTGACCAGAAAGCATTGAAAGTTAGACTACATCATTGCCAAATTTTTATATTGAAATGTTTCAATACCTTCCATTCTTGGTTCAGCTTTACTTTTTAAATATGCAGTATGTAAGTCACTCTGGCTAAGAACATCTGCGAAACACTGCAAATCTCAATAATAATGAAAACTACCAGTTTTGGTCGCAGATGGGATCTTGGAAAACCATCCCATTCCTATCCCAAATCATCTCATCCACTTAAAGAGTGAAAAATAATGAGTTGATAAATCAAGAAGACGTGTATTAATGAATGATTGATTAGACTCCTATTACACCTTATGGGCTAATAAGCGGTCAAGTCATAAGTAGACAGAAAAACATGTGAAATTCAACAAGGAACAAGCGCATGAATTTGTGTTTGATGTGCTTCACAATAAGACGGTTCTGGACAGACACACACACTTTTGAAGCTGTGGGGCAAAAGAATATAGCTAAAAATGTAACCTGAACCACTTTAACTGGAAAGCAATGACCCACATACACACATAAAGCTCCTGCTACAACAGCCCATTCTGGAGCCATATGAAGACTCCAGCAGGCAGTACACTGCACAAGTTTGAACATACACACTCCTGAGGACAGTTTTCCGGCACATTTGATGCAGCCTCAGTTAGTAATGGTTAAACAAGCCCAAAAACAAACACAAAGACCTGTGAAAGTCAAACCTGAAACATACACCGTACACACCCACTACAAACTGGTTCTGCTGCATTTATGACCAATCAAAAACACAAAACGTCTATAGCACGTCCAATGTATTCACACACTCTTTCTCTATCTCTCTCTCTCACACACACACATACACACACACACTAAAAAAGGCAATTAAATGTGGCAGGACCTGTTCCAAGATTACGAAAATGACACTCTAGGACAAGGAAAACGTTCTTACGGAAACTGGTGGAGGTCATAGAGGTTTTCACTGGACTGCTCAAATCATCAGCTGTAATCAATGTACAACACTAAGTATTCAACTTCTGTTCAAATAGTCCCAAGAAGTGCTTTTACAAATCTAGCTGTAGATGGCCCACGTCGAGGAGGCTTAAAAAAAACATCTTGTCCAATACTGATACTGAAACCTTGAGTATTAGTCAATACTGATCTTTTTCCTGAAAAGCCCTTTTCGGAAAGGATTAAAAGTACACGGGGTTCTGGGGTAATTTTCTTCAATAAGGGTTCCTCCAGATCTGTAGTGCCTTTTTTATTTTACTCTGAACACATCTGATCATTTTAGTCATGTCTGGATGCAAATCTCCGTAATTTTCCAAACACTGGTTGTTGTGTTGGGTCACTGCTACTAGCCGTATCTAGTTTCTTAGCACGCAGATAGCACCAAACAAAAAATGGGCTTTTGAATAGTCACTCTATAATCTATCTGATATGGATGGACTTGGTCTCCACACTGTACCTAGGAGAGCATTATGTGGTGGAAAAGACAAATAAATGGATGAGAAAAGCAAGACTTATGAAAAGAGGTGATCATTACAGCTACAGTACAAGTAGTGGAACCACAGTGTTAGATGTTAAATACTATTTAATATAAATAGTTTATATTCAAACGGATAACGTAACATAACAGCCACAAGTCTTAAGGGTAATAATACGGAGAATAAATAAATTGTGTAAGTGAATAAATAAAGTATAATCAAAGGGCAAAGCCTACAGCGCTTTACTGTTGAACCACCTCACACACAACAAACATCCAAGTACACCTTGACCTTAGTGCTTTTTCCTTGACCCAGAGCTGTTCAACTGGAGAGTCTGGTACACTTGGCCAAGTGTGAAATCTTCCATTCATGTTTTATAATTAACAGTCAAGTTGTACCGTCAGAAATCACAAAAGCAAATCAATGACTTTACATTACTATAGACAATATTGTGTGATTTAGGGATGAAGTTTACATGATAAACGTAAGGTATAAGGTTCAAATGCTTCTTGGTTACATTATCCTCTTAGCCAAAACAAAGAAGACGACGACAAAAACAATTCTGGGGTTCAGCTTTAAGGGAATGATATTTGATATGATATTTGGTGTGTGAAGGCTATCCATTTCTGCAGTCTGCCCTTGCATAACATTAAAGTGTGGCTCCTTGTTTTTAAATAATAGGTGTGAGGATTTGTGACATCCTGTATACCACATATCCAAAAACAGCTGTTAATGTCAATGGGAACAATTTTAATCATATAAAATTCTAATGGTGTCTTATTAAGCATCCAGAAATGTTTAAATTGAAACAACAAGATACAAATATAACATCAAAAATGGCTAAATGAACTCGTCAGGCCTATCCAAGAACAGTCGGGTGATGGTCTTAACATACGTGATTGACAGCACTCTGTCTCATATGGAAAGTTATGTATTTTTCAGATCGTAGCGGCACAGAGGAAGATGACTCTTCTCATCAAAACGAGCATTTTATGAGAGAACAGAGCGAAAGAAAAACAGTCACTCAGAACCACCACAGCCTGACTGAACTGGCTAAACTGCACAAAACCTTCACATGACTCTCATATGTACCCCAATTGGTCCCGAGTGACATATTACACAGCAAAATAGCTTTATTTTTTGTAAATAAATAAATAAAGAAGCAGTTTTATGCCAATCTACACATTTGTGGACACATTACTCATGCACAAAGCTGTTTTCATTTACATTGTAATAAACCGAGTCTTGAGACAGAACTGTGAGGTCGCGTCAGCCTCATTATTTGTTAGGGAAAGCCTAAGTAAGCTTAACTCAAGATCTTGAATTAATTCTACTTCTAATTATACATATTGTAAAGAAAACACGGTCATTTCAATCCGTTTCACTTCTAAACATTTTAGCCAGCTGTAATGTAGGTCTGACTGCAAAAATAAACAGTGCAAATGCTCATGTGCTGTTTATCAGCTGTTTCCGATAGAGAGCTGTAATCCAGAATGCAAAGCAGGATGCAAATGCCAGAGCAGAGGCTGATGACAGGAATCGATAGAGCTGTTGTTTCCTTGTAGGACTGGCAGTAAATGAATGAGCTTTGTGTTGCACCTTTAGAGAAAAGCAGGGAGAGAGTAAAACCTGGAAATAGAGGACAAATTCTGAGGCCCTGACCACTAAGCAAACACACATGTAGGCATGTCTGCACACAAAATCAGTAGAGATGCTTGATGATATCAAACCATATCAACGTTGAGAATAGCTGCTAAAATTCATTTGTATTGGAGAACTATTTCCATATTATAGGCTTTACTACAGTAGTTGAACAATCTCAATAAACAATCAGAATAAGCGATGTGTGCAATCATTGTTACATAGGCTATGTATTAATGCATTAATGCTACAGTGCTAATGTTAGCTCAAAGCGGATATCCACAATATCTCTACATCCCATGATGCTTTGTGCTAAATATGTACTAAACTTCTGGTAGAGAATACAAAGCTTCACTAAAGCATATAAGCTCACCGTCAACAACTTGTGGGAGACACCAAAACTGGCAGTGCTAAAAAGCGCCAAAATTAAGGAGAGCTAAAAAGCAGTGACATTATGCAACCTCACTCTTCTACTATAGATGATGGAGTATCTGGACCAGCAGCATTTTTAGATTATACAATAGTCTCCAATGGGTTGTAAAGATTTTTATGGTGAGTGGTAGTGTATATGTACAGTCATGGCCAAAAGTTTTGAGAATGACACAAACATCAATGTCCACAAAGTCTACTGCTTCAGTTTTTATAATGGTAATTTGCATATACTCC
>BRDA01013612.1:16435-31326 GCA_036984385.1 Crenuchus spilurus | reverse complement strand
TGTTGTTTAAATGGAACAGACAACAGGTAGAAATGAGAGGCAATTAGCAAGACAACCTCTATTCAGGAGTGATTCTGCAGGTGGTGACCACAGACCTTTTCTCTGTTCTCATCCTTTCTGGCTGATGTTTTGGTCACTTTTGCATTTTGTCAGTTCTCTCACCATAGAGGTAGCATGAGGTGATGTCTACAACCCACAGAAGTTGCTCAGGTAGTGCAGCTCATCCAGGATGGATGAGATATGTTCAATATATCGCAATATTGATTTTAGGCCATATCGTCCCAGCCCTACCTCCAAGGGGTAATAATTTGGATTTACATTGATAATTTTTGTTATTTTGTTCTCAACGCATTCCACTATGTAATAAATAAAGATTTTCAACTGGAATATGTTATTCATTGAGATCTAGGATGTGTTATTTTAGTGTTCCCTTTATTTTTTGGGCAGTGTATATCTAAGTTTACCAACTTTTAGAGGATTCTGCTTTGTATAAACAAGCAGCTTTATTTTAAACACTCTGTGGCTGCTTCCCCTAAAGATCAAATTAAAATATGTGCCGAAAGCTGAGGGATAAACACTTAACATTAATGGAGCCATCTTTATTTAGGTGAATTCCACTAGCGATGGTAGAAACAATCTTGAATGTTCAGATTCTTCTTGAAACCTTGTACTCAACTTTCATGGGAAGCTCCAATTACAATTACTAGAAGAAGGTCTAGAAGAAGGAAATTCACACAGTAAAAGATAGAAACAGGAAAACCTTATGAGTTAAAATTATCAGCAATAATTTCAATATTGAGCCATTAACAAGAATTTAGCTTTTTCATTTATCGGCATATATCAGCTGCCAATATACTGTGCAATCCTAATATAAAGCTTATGCCAAGCAGCTTTGGGACAGGCCAAAGAGGACTTTTAGCAAAATATAGTCTCCATGAAGCAAAGAACACAGCGCTCAACACATACTTCTGGATGTACATAATGCTATGTAAAACCTGGTCAAATAAATAAAGCTAATGTTAATGACTCTCTCCAGGTCCTATTTGAGTGGCAGCCAAGTATCAAAATGATCAAAATGTTTCAATAGTCAAATTTGGCTATCAATTCCATACTTAAACCTTCAATACTTTTTAGCTGAAGAGTTCTGTATGGATTACAGAGATTACATTTAAAAATATTAAAATCAGTTCAGAAATGTTTCGAAAATAAATATTTGACATTAAATACAATGATGGACGCGTTTAATTTATAGCCAGAGTACGGACAGGAGGTGTAAGAAAATGTCAACACTTGCAAACAGTGGTTTGTTTTCTAAGTAGCAGTGCTGTAATTCATCTTTAGCCATTAAATTCTTCCATTCTAATGGAAACAAGTAGTGTAAGTGCGCACCTTGCAGTACTAACTTGCTCAAAGTATTGCGATATAGTGACTCATAACCCCTGTATCACATCATATCATCAGGTTCTTGTCAACAGACAGCTATAGAATCTATGATACATCATGATACTACACTGGGTACTGGTAAACAAATCCAAATTTTACTGTTGTGACATCATCCATGGGAGAACCCAGGTTCTTTTTATGTGACCCAACTGAGACAGCTTTTCGACCAACTTCACCAGCAAAGCTTTATCAATGGAATTCACTCAAGAGACAGATCAGTGGGTTACTAAGATAAGTCGTTCCAGTAATCATATCTGACATTTGTTTTTCTGTGTCTCAGCATTGCACCACTTCTGTTTGCACAGTAAAAGAAAATGATCCACCATCCTTAGCATTGATTTGGGCTGAACTGGGAAACAACTGCAGTTATGGTAGTATCATTTTAACTGTAGAGAACAGTGGAGTCAGACTGCCGGGCAACAGTGAGGCCAACTGCGCAGGGATGGCAATGCCATGGGTTAATAGGTTTAAATCAGTCAGTCAGGATAAAGCACCAAGGACTAGGCTTCAAGATCTGACTTCCTTCAGAGTACATACAGCCCACACAGAAAGAAAAGAACACCCACATGCGAAGAAACTGCAGATAATGCAGGCAGCAATTAGAAGCATGGTACGCTCTAAAGTAGCACCATGGACTTTCAGTTCAAGCAGACACACAAGGGGTCGAGGCAGAATGTGACCTGTTCCATTATCAACATGGACATGGCGTGCGGTCCTCAGTGTCTACACTACTGACTGTATTAAACTGATAGAGCTGAAAACTCTGAACACTATTAATCAGTTAGGATTCATTAGAAAACAGAACCTCAAACCTCAAATTTGGTAATAAGATATGCATGTATAGTAGCTTGGTAATTAATTGAAAATGAATCAAAACCAACATTCAGAACCTTTAACCAATGTAATCTTGCTCATGTTACCTTAATTTGCTTTTTATTCTAACACTTTCCCCACTATGGCCAATCACGTCTTGTCCCTTTAAAAATATACTACTGCATCTGTAGTCACATGACTCCTCCCCATCCAGTCTGCAACAAAAAAGAAACATGGAGGAGACCTCAATCTCCAAGCCAACTGAGCAACTGGAGCAGCTTGTACCAAAGAAAAATGCTGTGCCTGTCATCTGGACACATTTTGGCTTCAGTGAAGGCTGAACAAAAAGAACTGCATTAATCATATTCAAGGTAAAATGTCAACTTAATCGTGATTGGCCAATAAAAGTGCTTACTTAAAATATTAGCATATTAAATGTTATATTACTATATTATAACAGATTTTAGAACCGTCACCATTAACTATATGTAATAGGTAATTGAACAATGTTCCTGATTAAATTCTTCAGTCTCTCGTCATTTCAAGACTTGATTACGGCAACTCGCGCCTAGCTGGTCTTTCTATGCGAGCCGTCAGGCCCCTGCAGCTGATCCAGAACGCAGCTGCTCGGCTGGTCTTCAATCAGACCAAGTTCTTTCACGTCACTCCACTGGCTTCCTGTAGCTGCTCACTTTGTATTCAAAACCCTGATGCTTGCCTACAAAGCAAATAATGGATCAGACCCTCACTACCTAATGATAATGGTCAAGTCTCAAGCCACACCTCAAACAGCTTGACCCACCATTATTCAAAACACAAAGACTGGCATCAAGACTCCTCTCTGTCCTAGCATCGAGGTGGTGGAACGAACTCCCGCTGACTGTTCAAACAGTCCCTCACAGTCTTCAAATGCAGACTGAAATGTTTAACACTTAAGCAGCACTAGTTTAAACACTTATTGTACATTGTAAAGCTCTTATATTGTGCATCTTTCCTTCTTTCTAGTTATTCGTGATGGTTCTAACCTGACGCTAACCTGTCTGTACTAGCTGAGATCATTCTCTTAATGGAAACAAAACACTGTTGTACATCACTCTGGATAAGAATGTCTGCCAAATGCTGTAAATGTAAATTTATAATAAGACAAGATTCATCATTGTAAACAGGCCTAACTCACCAGCAAACAAACCTAGGAATACATATAAACTGTCCCGTCAATCCATCTCTTTTCTTTACTGTAAGGAACACTTAAAAGTATGCGTTATAATCACAAAAACAAATCACTGTTGATTTATTGGGCAGGAAAGGTGGGATTCTTTCACAGCAATCACAATAAATGACTTTGTATCACCACATTACACACGTAGTAGCTTTACTAGCATCTTATTGGTCCTTCAGTAGATACTGACTGTGAATCACAAATTTGGCCAAACTGTACCATGTATGCGTCTTAGCTGGCCTCACCTATGACAGCAGATTCTATGATTAAGGAATTTATTGCTGAAGTTACATAAAGCTCCATTCAGATGGCAGTGCCCTACATGGGCCAAAATATCAATTTACTTCCTGAAACATGTCCAGTGGGATCCTATTTACTCAAAAGAATCCAGCTAAGTAGATTACATATTTAAGATTAGATTTACTAGCTTTTGGGGGGTGAATAGCTTCCAAGTGGGTTGTGTATAGTGTGCAGAGACAGTCTTAAGACTGTGCCTGAAGACTGGACTGAACTCCACAGACCAGGTTCACAGAAGAGAAGTGATGTCATCAAAGCCAGACAGGAAGATAAGCACAGTCCCGGCTCAGCAGGATCTTGTCGCTCTCGAGTTGGTCACACACAAACGTTCCCATGTAGGCATGCCCACACGCAGCGAAATCCTCAGCACTCCAGCCAAGCTTGTTTAATCTGCTCTTTCGGCTTCAGCGTGCCAGGGCGGGCGACTTTGACCAGAGGGTGTGGTCAAGCAGGCCGTTGATGCAAAGAGTCTACATACACAAACAGAACTGGTGGCACACAGTTACTGATTACATAACTAATGACACATAAGCCAAGTTGATAAAGTACAACAGAGCTTGTGTTCCTCCCAGACAAAACTCAAAAGTGTGTCCCAGCAGGGTGACCGGACACCCGAGTACGTTTGTTTTCAACTAAGTAAAGACAATTAGGCTTCTCTAAAAAAATAACTAGACATCATAATCTGAGAGAACGTGTGCAAGACCTTGACAATGTTTATCTACATGAGCACGTCAGCTGTGGTTTTATTGCGCTTAACTCAATGTTAGAACAGAGTCCAAAGCTCTGGGCTGCCGTTTCTGCACACCAGCCAATGAAAACGAAAGCAAAGCAAGTACAGGAATGCAGAGTAATAAATGAATTAAGAGCGGCTCATTAAGTGAACACAATGGGAAATCAGGAGCAACTCAAATCCACACAAGCTGCCCCATTTGCTGTACAAAGCAAGTTCAAGCGTACACGCAGTGGCTTATACTTCACAGTACTCTTACCTTTGAAAACCATTGGAAATGACAGGCTGACAACAGTGTCTAGCTCACATACTTGCTTCTTTATGCACACTGAAGTACTTTGTTTATCTTTGGTCTTTCATTTTATTCGTTTCCTTTCATCCAGTGAGGACCAGAGGTGGATGGATTCCCCCATTGAGCTTTGGTTCTTCACAAGGTTTCTACTCTTATGGACTTTTTCCCTACTACTGCTGCCTCTGGCTGGCTCCCAGATTCTTTATCGCATTCACTTCTCCTGTAAACTGCTTTTGTCAAGTGCAATAGCTACATATACTGACTGAATGCATCATGAAGGAGCCATTATGTACTAGTGCAAAAATTATAATTGTGCAAAAGTTCATTTGTGTTCAGAATTTAATTCCAAAAATCAATTTTTACAATCATTAAATGTAACGAGCCTTTTTATTCAATGAAATTCTAACCATGAGCTGTTACACTGAACAACAAAATAGGGCTTAACATGTATATCAAAAATGACAAATTATGAATTAAATTATGAACACAAATGATTGTGTGTAGATTTTGTAATGAAATTGTACACCCAAGCAGCCATTGCTATGACCATGCCATATTATGTGACCTAAAGAAAACCTACAGCATCACCACAAGGAGTGGCAGGATATGCACTTCAGAGATGGTGAAACTCCCATTAGGGAAGGATGCATTAACAAAAGGATCAGTGTAGGTGGGTGTGTACTTGCCTCACTGACAGCTCACAATAACACTCATATACATTTAAGCAACAGCAAGAAAACATGGATGCAGGGTCTGTTACTGTATTACACATTAAGCAGCACAGGCCAAAACAGGACCCCCATGAAGCACACAGTAAGGAAAATCTACAACACACAGGACAGCTCTGTGCTCTTTGTGTGCCCCCTAAAAAAGCGCTGAGCTCTGCTGTTCCCCTTCACAGTGCTGAGGGAACAATGCTGGGATGCTGAGAAACATGGTTTATATGTGGGGTAAAGCAGAAGCCTCTCTCCCCCGTCATACACACCTGCATTGCCGTAGAATTTCGCCAGCAGCCAGCCCACACTGGCGCAGATCTTAGCCCTGCTCAGGTCGTACTGATCCAGGGCTTTTATGTCAGGAACCACGAAAGTCCTCCTCATTGCACTCGAGTCCACCATATCGAGTTGTGAGGAAGATAATAAAAGCGATGAAAGGCGAGGTAGAGGCGTAGAAAGGGTAGAAATGTGGAACAATAACGAGTCAGGCGGTCATCCTCTCACAGCTCCTCAGTCAGGCTGGAGGAAAACGGTTAAGCGGCTCGCGCGGGTGGCGTCCTCTCCCCTCAGGAGGAAAAAGCGACTAGCCTAGCCTGGGAAAAAGTGCCTTTTCTGACCAAAATACTCCTCTTTCTCTTCTTCTCACACATCCAGCCTGGCAGCGGACACTCCACAACCTCTCCGGGAGGCCTGTTTTCAGCGACTTTCCACATAAAGCGGTGTTTTTCGACCCCGTTTCAGAGTCCGCATCGTGCTACGCTCTTTTTTTTTCTCCCGAGTCGCTGCGCTGACTGATTTCCAGGTGCTCCACGCGCCTGTCAATCATCGCGCCGCCGTCCAATCAGCGTTCGTTCCAAGACAACCTGCGTAACGCAGGGAGGCGGGATTAACTCTCCGGACACCATCAGTAGGTATAAGAGGCGTTGTACAAACAGGTGCAGTACTACAGGTGTAACCTGCTGTAATGGGTGGAGGAAAGCAGCAAAATCAGCAGAGACCTGTAAATGAAGGTACTTTCATTCTTTTTTTTTTGCTGAGTTTTAGTCTTTAGGCTTAACTCCTCCCTATAAAGTAGTGCACTAAATAGTGCACAGTAAACAAGTCTCTTAGATGTAACTAAACTGCAATGCTAAAATGCCATTTAGTGTAGGTTTACACTTCATCCAGGTCTGGGAAAGCACATACATCTCCACTGAGGATCCAGTCCTGTTTACAACATATTCGTAATCAACGTTTAGTTAAAACAAATGTAGAATATTGTGGAAAAGTTCATTTTTAAGATCTGAAATTATGAGTAAATGACTATTACACAGTGTAAATACTGTGTCTCTCAAGCTACAACTGCCACATTCCTAATATAAACACTCCTGAACCAGGTACACCAGCAGACAAAGAACTGGACTGAACCGAGCTCCAAGGAAGAGTTGGAGAGGCAAGGTGTCCGAAGTCCAGTGTGCAGATTATGCAATCTGAGATGGTCTGAGGTGCTAGGTTTAGTTTACTGTGCTTTAGTAAGTGAACACAGCCATGTATCAGATTTTAGAGCACTTCATTCTTCCATCTGCTGACATTTGTTATGAAGATGCTGGTTTCCTTTTCCAGCAGGACTTTGTACCTGCCCACAGTACCTGACCAACAACACAAAAACCTTATTTTACATGTAATGAATATAAAAACGTTGATCTTTTTTAAATTAAATTATGAGCATGTGCCTAGAACAAGACGACAGTGTTTTAAATGAGAAATGGACCGTGTCACAGCAGAAGCTGAGTCTTATAGTTTACTGTTCGCTCATGAAATAATGACTTAAAATGGTGCATTAGAGGTCCAGATGGCAGTCATTAGGGCCTTCAGTAAAACCCGTTCTACCTCATTCTACTAAACTGTCATTGTCAATGTCAGACTCATATGCTTAGCAGATTCAGCCAATCAGGTAACTCCTAAGACCTGAATGAGCATAAAGGGATGTTAAACTTAGTTCTACAAAGCTGTGGCACTCCATGTTTGACACACCTGGCATAAACTCGACTGGAGAGTAATCCACAAAGCAGGATTTCTCACTACAGCCAACTTAAGCCCAAAGTCAAGCTTAACTAACAGGGAAAAGAGCTATCAACAGCTTAAGATCAATTTAAAAAGCCTGCTTTTGGAATACCCCCTGCAGTGGAAAATTAATATGATGTAGATTACCGTTATAAACATCTCTGGAAATATTTTGATAGTAATCAAAGTTCTACTTTCTGAGTCACATGACCCACTGTATACTACACTCGCTGTGTAACCCGACCTTATCACTAAAGTCAGGCAGCAGTTTCTGGACTCTTGACCTTTGCCATATTTAGCTGTGGACCTTAACTTTAAAACGAGTGGGCTGCTAAACTAAAAGAGAAAAAGTCCTCTGCAAGTCCACATCACATGACATCCCCTAGAAGTCTGGAGGGAGAAAAACGCAGCACTGCCATAACTACGTTAAGAGGATTAGCTCACGTAACTATTTTAATCTAATTATGTTGGGAACATGACATTTTTCTTCACTCTTTCGCTCAGGTTTTATGTTATTACTGTGGAAAACTGTCCAAAGAGCGAGCTCAGAATGCAGCTTTCTCACTTGTGCAATGCTTAAAGTGTACATAAGCAAGTACAGGACATTTACAAAGCACAGATTCATTAAGTTCATTTAGAACATCTTCACATGGGCAGAAGTTTACAAAATAACTGCACCAGAAGAAGGGCGACACTGAAAAAGGCAGCGGACATAAATCCTGGTGTACAGATGTATTATAATGTCCAAAATCACCACAGCTTTTATTCGTTTTTATAGTGAGGAACATTGTTATAAATGTGCTCATTTTGGTTGTCTTGCATCTGCAGAGGGACAAAAATCCCAGTTGCACAGCAAAGTTTTACGTGATGCCCCCGTCCAAAAATGAGGCCCCATGTGCAGTGTGTAGTCCACGCTTGTGGAGCACCAGCCCCGATTACATACATACTGGTCTCCTTTTCACAATATAGTGTAACACCTACAGTACATACTAAAGCATCTCCAAAAATTAGAATATCATGAAAATGTTTATAATTTAAGGCAGAATTTTTTACATAAATTACACACAAAGGGGCACATTTCCAGCCTTTATTTTACTGTTGGTACTAGAACACCTTTTTGATTTAAATTATAAACTTATTCATGATATTTTTTGAGAAGCTCATTTGACGCTAAGGAATGAAGCGAGGTTGAAAGCTCATTTCAAAAATAAACAACGACCGTTTTTAATTTATAAACCCACACCCTGAGGAACATGTACAGTATGGGACCTTAAAAAGAAATACACAGACAATTAATGTGGGAAAGTGACACCTTGTGTTTCAAACTGGTACTTCACACTTGCTTGACGCCAGCAAATATGACAAGACAATGTTTACCTCAACCATACAAAACAGTAGCTCAGGCAGTTCACATCAGTCATTTGCATTTTGCAGATATGTTCTATTAACAGCTACTGTGACCAGACAAGCTGGTATCATCGGCGAGCTTTCAGTCATCCTTCAATCCTCCAAAAACGGCAGTAGGGACGCTCTTCTGCTCCAACTGCACTTCTGTTCATGCGAGAGACAAATGAGAGATCATTAGACTGGTGGACCAAACAACCACTGCAGTTCTTACTGCGATTTTGTAAGAGGACAAACCGTCTGGCTCTTCGTCTCCATCTTCATCATCGTCATCAATGTTGATCTCATCTGGGTTGGCTTGTTTGGCCAGTTCAGCGAGTTCACTACGAGAGGTGTCGCTCCTGCCCGAAAAAAACCAACGTAAACACGGTTAAAGCAGAGAACAGATACAAGTAACAGAGAAACGTTGTTTGCTTAAGCTTGTGTACACTCAGGGTGGACTGTGTGAGCTAGTCTCATCAATGGTACCTACGTAGGTGCAAAGATTTCTCACCTGACAAAGAGGATTTTGTCTTTAGGTTTAGGTTTGTCTTGCTCAGCAGCTGCAGCCAGCTGCTGCGCCTTCTGCTCCAACATCTTCATGTCATCAACACCACTCTGGCCTGGCGCAAGGTCTGAGACTAACAAGACAAGACACGTCACCGTAAACACGACTTAGTTTCATCACATGTCGGACATCCCTGTGTGGGATGTAGAAGGAAAGCAGTAACTAAGTGCTCACTTGTGCCAGTGGCGCTGGTGGTTGCTTTGAGCATCTGTGAGGACATGAAGTTGACCTGTGTGTTGTAGGTTGCCTGGACGCTACGCTTTATTCGGAGCATTTCGCGGATCGTGTCCTCGTTCCCGTGTCGAATCTCAAACTCTTTCCACGTCTGCCAGAAGTTAGCGGTCATCTGAACAGAGAAAAACACATTAACAGTACGCACATGTGTAGCCTGAAGTGACATTTTGGCGATTGTGAAGTGATCATTTGGTCATTTTCTCACTGAACTACAGTGCTAATGCACTAAACAAGTAGCTACATATGGATGTGAAGCCTGGACAGTGAAGAAAGACGTATTCAGGCTTTTGAGAACAAGTGCATCAGGAAGTTGCTGAAGACCTCATGGATGAAGATGATGACCAAGTCTATGAGATGCCATAATTTAAAAGATGCACATTAAAGTTACGTTACATCACTCATGTGATGAGGCAGCACATGAGAGCATTGAAGGAAGTGTTATGACTGGACTTGTGGAGGGAGTCTGAAGACGTGGAAGACCAAGAATAACCTGGATGGAGAACATCAAGACGTGGACTGGATTATCAGGTGCTAGCGTGATACAAGCAACGAGACGCAGAGGGCATTGGAGAGAAGTGACTCGTCTGTGCAGCCTACCATCGCAAAGCGATGACACGTCTGCACACCTAAATCTCCACTCAAACTGTTGTTTAATGTCAAACAGGCCATCTTACACGTTTCTAATACTGTAGAACATTACTAACATATACACTGATCAGGGACATGGGTCATTCTCAGGACTGTGACGATGCTGCACTGAGAATTGTCCATCTACCAAAAACACCCAGCCAACAGCATCCTCTGGGGACTGGAACATCTAGAGCAGGGGTGTCCAAATCCAGTCCTGGAGGGCCGGATTCCTGCACAGTTTGGTGATCTTCCTGATCAAACACACCTGATTCAGCTCAGCAAGTACTGAGCAGGTTTAATTGTAGTGTCAGAGCAAAGAAATCACCAAACTCTGCAGGAATCTGGCCCTCCAGGACTGGATTTGGACACCCCTGGTCTAGAGGATGACAAACCCTGACTGTGCAGCAAAGGAGTTGCTGTCTCTGACTTTACATCTACAAGGTGTCAAGAGTGGACACGTTGTTTAAAAACTCATTTCTAAAAATAGGGGGCCATGACAGAAGAGGTACAACTTTGCACGAGAGCCTCACCCTGGGATCACACATCTGAGAGCAGTAGGAATAGATGGCTCTCGCTCGGTCAATCTCGCCCAGTTTGCTCTCCATGTCTGCAAAGCGCAGACACATGTCCCTGGCATGGTCATCTGGGAGGACCTGCAACCCAAAAACAGCTTCAGCGGATGTGCTTCTTAGGTATTTCATGATATTATTCATTCTACATTTACTTTTAAATCCTTTAAAATTCCATTAAAGGTTACAATGGGCACCATTATAGAGGGAAGATGGGAAATACAGATAGACAATGGTGACAAACTCTATAACAAATATGAACTACTGTTACTGCTTTACCTCAATGGCTTTCTGGTAGATAGCTCTGGTGTGAGTGACCCCATAGATCTCTGCAGCTCTTTTTATGTAGATGTTGAACATTTGAAGACGTTCTTCTGCCTCCACAGCCTGCGTGGCTCTCTCATACACAGCCATGGCATGCCTGGCTAGCCCATACTCCTCCTCCAGCTTGGCATACAGCAAGTAGATGGCTGTGAATTTGAAGAGATTATGCAAAAACAAAGCGTTTGATTGGTCGGTAGAAATTAAAATGGACAAAGAGCTTACAAGACGACAAAATATGTGGTACAATTAACATCTGCAAAGCTTTCTATGAACTTTCTTGATGGGTTCAACAAAGATTATCAATTTCAAGCCTCAAGGGCCTCAAGAACAAAAAGGATTTTGATTACTACACTCAAAGCCTCTTTAAATTCCTCAAGTAATGCTTTACTTTTGGCAAACTTCGCAGGGCACCCATCCAAAGCTTGTTCAAACAGGTCTCGTGCTCTCTCCAGCTTTTTGCCTCCGTAGCGGTCAATGAACTTGGTGAGGTATGTGTTCCAGATGTCATACACGTTGGGCCACCTAAAGAGTGCAATGCCCCGCTCGTAGGCCTACAAGAAATAGATTCAAAAGCCGGAATTAACAAAAGCAAACAAACCCACCAAATACAAGTGTGCTGAGATTCAGATTTAAAGACATACCTTGAAGCTTTCCTCAAAGTAACTGTGTTCTTCCAGGAACATGGCATAGTTAATGATGATCTGTGGCGTGGCAATGCGGAGGTCAATGATGCGGTCATACACTGCCTTTGTTGACTGCAAGGGAAACATCAGGTCACTTTTTGACCCGTAGAGGTGGGTAATCCAGGTCCAGAAAGTAAAAATCCATCCCAGGATTTTGCTCCAACTTCATGTGTGGCTCCAACAAGGCAGTTGAAACAAAATCCTGGAGAGGATTTTTATTTTTTGGACCTGGATTACCCACCTCTGAGGGATTATACAGAACGTCGAGACTACACAGGTTAAAAACGATACCTGAAACGTGCCGAGACTCTCCTCCAAATCAGCCAGCATGGACCAGACCTTCAGCGATTTATACACTCGATTCTGCACAGGTTCTGATGAATCAAAGTACTCTGCTTTTCTTGCTGGCATAGCTGTGGCTTTCTACAAAGTCAAGCAGGTCAACAATTAAACATCAGCGACTCATAAATTTTGTTGAGATATTTGAGGATTCATCATCCCTCACCCTTAGTATCCGAAGTGCCTGTTCGTAGTTCTCATGCCGTAATTCCATCTCCCCATACTCGCACCACACTGCTGCCAGGTCATCCACTTGTTTATAGTTGACCTTGGTGGCCTTCTCAAAGATAGTTCTGGCCTTTAAGGAGCAAATGGTGTTGAATGCCGATGAATAACTTGTGAAATTAAAGATACATTTTTTTAAAACTACACATTTGTTTCTTACATCATCCAGCTGCTCATTGTCCTCGTAGAACTTGGCAAATGCGACCCAAAGAGAGTGAGGTTTACCCGTAGCTTTCTTGGGATCCACTGTTTGTACAGCCTCAGTGTAGGTGTTGATGATCTGAGAACAAGGACACACAAACTGGAAGATTAAACTTTGAACAAATGCAGTCAGGAATGTTTCATTTTAGTGATGGAGGACCAGAGCCAACTGCAGTAAGGTGATCTGTCTGCCGACACATTTCAGTATGGCTGCGCTTACCTGCCGAGGATTGCCTTCATAAAGTTTGACCCTCTTGTGCCATTCATGGACGTTGTGTGGGTTCTGCCGCAGAAGCACACTGTTCAGCAAGAGCGGCCGACGGGTAATCAGCTGCTCAAACCGTGCCAGCCGTAGCTCCAAGTCGATATCATCTAGAAGATGGAGATCAGGATGTGTGAGAGAACTGGTTTACTATAACATGCAGCCACTGTGTGAGGAGTAGCCTACAAAGCCCGTAATCAACAATGGCCAAAGGGCAAAAGTGGCTCTTTTAAATTCATGACACATTTTGACGATGCAATACAATTTTTCTCCCTCACCGTCTTCATCATGCCCCATCTCAGACGTCGTCTCCATCTTAGCAGCGATCACGTTCTCCTCAAACTGGGCGTAGCTGTCAAACACCTGGGTGAAGTCTCGTACGGTGACTACTGTCTGGATAGCCTCTTCATATACATCTCGCGCCTGGAAGTGCAAAACAGAAGGAAAAGGTTTAGACGCTGCGAGTGTACCTGCTGCGGTAACATCTTTCCTTCTGAGTAAGGAGAACCGAGTGGACGAGTGACGTACCTTCTCAAAGTGACCACTGCGGATGTAGTAATCAGCCAAAGAGCACCAGAGCTTGCCCAGCTGGTCTGTGAAGCGTGTGAGGCCGCCACGAATGATGGCGCCCACGTTGAGCGAGGTCACCTTGTCTGGATTCTGGGAAATGAAGTCACACAGCTCGTGCCAGAGCTGCAATGTGAGCCATGCGTCAAAACTCACCGTTAGCCATTACACGTGATGTGACACAATCTCCACAGAAGGAAATAAACCATAAGGCTGCGTGAGCTGATACACACAATGAAAAAGTAAAACACGCACTGACCTGGTAGTTTGACTTTCCCTCCTTTGAAACAAAGCTTTCATCGTTGACAACAGCTGCCAGTCGCACTGCTGCCTCATCCAGCCGCCCGACAGAGCGCAGGTAATCAATGTACTCCTCTGCATTCTCTGGAGAAAGCTGACCAGACCAAAGAGGAGAGGAGAGAGTGAATCATGACTGTGCAGAAACACAAACGTTTTGCTGTGATGACTTCTTAACACTGTGTTCTATACATAGTCATAAGTCATATATATACAAATACAATAGGAGCATAGTACTATAATGTACTGAAGATTCAATAACACATGCAAACCTTTGTTTGTCAACAGCGCAGCACAATCCACCCACTTACCTTAAGGTATCTACGGTAAACACGGATGGCAGTCTCAGGTAGGGGTAAGTTACGAGCAAACTGAAGGTACAAGGGCCAGATTCGCGTATGCTGAGTGATGGGTAGCGCTCTAAGTGCACGGTCGAATGTCCGACGGCTCTTTGTGATTTTGCGCTGAGACACAATGAACTGACAGTAATCCAACCATATCCTCGGCATCTGAAGACAGTCCAGAAAAGTGATATTTAAAACCTGACAGGCATTAATAACCACATCAGTGAAACACGAAGCAGTTTAATCCTGTGTGTGACAAGAATGTGATTATGAGAACACCCGTGCCTGCATATGTACAATGTCTGTATCACAGATGTTCAGCTCAATGTGTTTCAAGACCATTTAACAAGCAACTGAATTCTGAAATGCCTAGAAATATTCCCATGAATCTGATTAGGGTTATAGATGCTTAGAAACTTAAATGTGGTAGGCTATTTTACCTTATGCATAAACACCAGTGCCCGTTCATGACAGTTGTTGACCTCCTCATAAGCTGGATCTGTTACACATCTGCCCTTAACTTGCTTCCGTCTCTCTCTCAGGTAGTTGTACCACAATTTGTAACTGCGGTTCAGAGACACAAAATATAAGAAATGAAAGAGTAGCAACAAAATAGTCAATATCCAAACCATACTCTTGCTATAAAATAGAAACACTCATGAATGAGTACGTGTACATGCACTTAATAATACAATTATAAGCACGTTTCTGC
>BRDA01013611.1:59808-85211 GCA_036984385.1 Crenuchus spilurus | reverse complement strand
GTTCGTTATATGCTCAATTTCCTTTTTCCAGCCACTTATTGCTACTTATCCCAACTTTTTTGGGATTTGTTGACACTGTGAAATTTTGAATCAACGTATTTCTCGTTTAAAATGTTACTCAGATTAAACTAAAATTAATTTACTCAGATTAAACTTTTGATCTGTCATCTATGTTGTATTACGAATAAAATATTGACATTTGCCATCTCCACATCATTGCATTCAGTTTTAATTCACAATTTGTTTAGTGTCCCAACTTTTTTGGAATCTGGTTTGTAGTACTACTATCACTACCACTGTTACAACTACCACCACCACTACTACAACTAGTAGTACTACTATTAATAATAATTATTGTAATTATTTAATAATAATGACTATTATTATTGTACATTTTATAATACATGTTTTTCAGAAGATCTAAGCACTGAACTCATATCTATATAAAAGAGATTATATAGCGAAATATATAAAATAAAAGCAAACATTAAAATCCAGTCCAAAAGTAAGAATAATTAAATAAACACAATTACAGATAATACATTTTTTAACAAAAGTACAGATGATTTTAGTACATGAGCAATGTATGTTTGTCCATTGTAGCTATTTATGTAGCTATATCTGTTATGCACTGAAATCACAAAATGCATAAACATGTTTATTTAAAATGCAGGTTCCTTCAGTCAGTTTGCGGGGCTAATTGGTCGGCTATGACCCTCCATTACTTGGCTGATCAACTTCATTTAAAGTTGGGCTACATTTACTGTGTAAATATGATATAGAGGACTATACCTTCAGTGCCGTTGTAGCAATGGCTGTGCTCCAGCTTCTTGATCTATCTTCACACTTTGGCCTGTATACTAGTACTGAATATTACACTCACACAGGACGTGTTTGACCCTTCTTTAGTAGTACAGAGTGAAATCGGCAGACGTTGGATGTCGGTGTAAGTGAGATGCTGTGTTCTTAATGCTGTATTGCTCTTTGAGTGACAGGAGCTAATTTAATGCAATCAGCATGAATAATTATACCATTAGTTTCATTAGCTGTTTTGAATGTGTCCATGTGTCTCACTTTTTCTGATCATGCTTTCCCCAAAAATAATCACCTTACCTATCCTAGCATTTGGTCAGTCTAGGTCAAACTTCAGACCAGTCTTCCTCCATGTGCTTGTGAATCAGAGTGTACTACTGCACACTTTCTCTGCTCCCCCGCTCTGGCGCTGACACAGACTGTAGCATTTCCTTGCCTGGAACCTGGAGGGAAATGCGCCGTGCGTGCACTTCTTTTTTAATGTCATAGGGAAGGCTCATTATAGTAGGGGCATAACAATTCCTTCGTTAATTTTCCAGCAACCAGTTTTTAATTAATAGTGCAGGCAGTCTTAAACACAGAGTACACAAATTGCCCGTGGCTCTCATAATTAATTCTAATGGAAGAAATTAAAAATTGGTGGGGTGGATTCAGAGTGTTCTGTGGCGCCACCATGGGTTCTAGACCAGTGGAGCGACTCTGTCAAAGGCAAGAATCTTCCAGGGGTTTGGGTGGTACAGCAGGATCTCTCTGGAGTGAGGGACGGTTCTCGTGTGTGTGTGTGTGTGTGTGTGCAGTGACCTTGTTGGAGTATCTGTTGATCTATACTTTAGGCCTAAAGGCACAACTAGTATTGCAGTTTTTCTGTCCTTGAATTCACGTGAGTGGTTGAAACCTGTGAGGGAACGTCTGAATGAACGTTATGGACAGTGGGCTCAGCATGTGAATAAAGTATTGGATTAGTTTTCTCTGTTTCTGTGTCTTTAAGTTCCTCTCACCAGGCTGATCGAGATGATTCTTCAGAGTGGCTGTAGTTTGAGCTGGACCGCGGCCCGGATGTCAGCTGACGCCATTAGGAGCTTTTCTCATTCCCACAGCATTTTGCTCTGCATCTCTCACCTTTCTCCCCTGTTGTGCTTTTGTTATTTTCCCTTTCTCTGTTTCTTTCAGAACATGCTGTCATTTCCGTGGCACGTGTGCTGTCTTAACCCTGCCTTCCACTTTTAATCAACATGGTAGAATTCTGTGGTGATGTGGATAGTTTAACTCATTTCTCAAATAAATTGTCTGATAAGCTTTTCAACCCCCTTCAACATTCTGACAGAAGAAAAAATGTCAATTTAAAGTTGTATAAATTCCTGTTGTCAGTGTATTATTATGTCAAATGTGTCATCTGTCTGTCTGTCTGTCTGTATCTGTGTCTATCCATCTCTGTATGTCTATATGACTGTCTATTTGTCTGTCTGTCTGTCTGTCTGTCTGTCTCTGTCTGTCTATTTATCTGTATGACTGTCTGTTTGTCTATTTGTCTGTCTTGTCTGTCTGTCTGTCTATTTTTTCTCTGTCTATCTATACTGTATCTCTGTCTCTCTATTTCTCTGTGTCTGTCTGTCTGTCAGTCTGCCTGACTACCATTTAATTGTAAAATTGTATTAGTCAGTCTGTCTGTTGGTCTATCTATTTGTTTATTTAATGATCATATGGTGTTAATTGAAGTCTTTTGTTTGTCTCACTGTGTGGTTTTGTGTGTTCAGGCCTCTGCACATCCTGGTGTGTAATGCAGCAGTGTCAACGCAGCCATTTCATCTGACTGAGGATGGGCTGGAATCCACCTTCCAGATCTGCCACCTGGGCCACTTTTACCTGGTGCAGCTGCTGCAGGACATACTGCGGAGGTCAGCTCCTGCCCGTGTGGTGGTGGTGTCCTCGGAGTCCCACAGGTCAGAACATCTACAGCTACGTTTTTTACAGCTTTCTGCAAAGCTTTAAAGTTTCAGACGTCCATAATCATATTAGCATTTCATATTTTCACCTGCAAATAATTTTATATGTAATTGAAAAACGGTCAGTAGTCAATATAAGAGAGTATTGTTTTATCCCTAATGTATCACACTGTTTTTGATTCCCTGTTTATCAACCTCAGCCACAGCCCTGTGAGCGAGGGCAGAAGTAACTGCTGATTTTTGATCCACGTTTTCAAAGCCTGGACATATATTACGTTATGGTGTTCCAACAAAGTCTTGTCACATGCAGCTTTCTCATCCATGCAGCAGTAGTGAAGTAGGATATGAGCCATTGATCTTGGCCTGAGATTTGATAAAGGTTGATTAAATTGGAGCAGAATGGCCATGATTGATTTGACCTGCTGAAATGCTTCAGTGCTCAGGCAGTAGTCTGACGGCATCTGTGGTGGACTGTGTGGTGGCTTGCGTGGCTACAGAGCTCTTTCCCATAAGCACATTCTATTAGTGGGAGAGGAGGGTGAGATCAGGCACATGGATCTTGAACATTTCATTAATAAATTTCATAATGAATTGCTTAGGGAGAGAGGGTGTTTTAAGTACTCTTTTGACTTTCTAACCATTAGCTGTTCTGCCTGCCAGTTGTGCTTAAATGCTAGTAAAAGAATTATTATTAAAGGTTTTGTTTAATTATTCATAACAAATTCACTGTATGTAGAATGGTGGTATTTTATATACAGTGTATCACAAAAGTGAGTACACCCCTCACATTTCTGCAGATATTTAAGTTTATCTTTTCATGGGACAACCCTGACAAAATGACACTTTGACACAATGAAAAGTAGTCTGTGTGCAGCTTATACAACAGTGTAAATGTATTCTTCCATCAAAATAACTCGATATACAGCCATTAATGTCTAAACCACCGGCAACAAAAGTGAGTACACCCCTAAGAGACCACACCCCTAAATGTCCAAATTAAGCACTGCTTGTCATTTTCCCTCCAAAATGTCACGTGACTCATTAGTGTTACTAGGTCTCAGGTGTGCATAGGGAGCAGGTGTGTTCAATTTTGTAGTACAGCTCTCACACTCTCTCATACTGGTCACAAAGTTCCAACATGGCACCTCATGGCAAAGAACTCTCTGAGGATCTTAAAAGACTAATTGTTGTGCTACATGAAGATGGCCAAGGCTACAAGAAGATTGCCAACACCCTGAAACTGAGCTGCAGCACAGTGGCCAAGATCATCCAGTGTTTTAAAAGAACAGGATCCACTCAAAACAGACCTCGCGTTGGTCGTCCAAAGAAGCTGAGTGCACATGCTCAGCATCACATCCAAATGCTGTCTTTGAAAGATAGATGCAGGAGTGCTGTCAGCATTGCTGCAGAGATTGGGGAAAAGGTGGGGGGTCAGCCTGTCAGTGCTCAGACCATATGCCGCACACTACATCAAATTGGTCTGCATGGTTGTCACCCCAGAAGGAAGCCTCTTCTGAAGTCTGTACACAAGAAAGCCTGCAAACAGTTTGCTGAAGACATGTCAACAAAGGACATGATGAGACCAAGATTAATTTGTTTGTTTCAGATTGTATCATGATAAGTGTGACATGCCTACAGTCAAGCATGGTGGTGGGAATGCCATTGTCTGGGGCTGCATGAATGTAGCAGGTGTTGGGGAGTTGAACTCCAATATGTACTGTGAAATAATGAAGCAGAGTATGATCCCCTCCCTCCAGAAACTGGGTCGCTGGGCAGGGTTCCAGCATGATAATGACCCCAAACACACCTCTAAGATGACCACTGCTTTATTGAAGAGACTGAGGGTAAAGGTGATGGACTGGCCAAGCATGTCTCCAGACCTAAACCCAATAGAACGTCTTTGGTGCATCCTCAAGCAGAAGGTGGAGGAGCGCAAAGTCTCGAATATCCACCAGCTCCGTGATGTCGTCATGGAGGAGTGGAAAAGCATTCCAGTGACAACCTGTGAAGCTCTGGTAAACTTCATGCCCTGGAGAGTTAAGGCAGTTCCGGAAAATAATGGTGGCCACACAAAATATTGACACTTCAGGAACTTACAGTAAGGGGTGTACTCACTTATGTTGCCGGTGTTTTAGACATTAATGGCTGTATATTGAGTTATTTTGAGGGAAGAATAAATTTACACTGTTATATAAGCTGCACACAGACTACTTTTCATTGTGTCAAAGTGTCATTTTGTCAGTGTTGTCTCGTGAAAAGATATACTTACATATCTGCAGAAATGTGAGAGGTGTACACACTTTTGTGATACACTGTACATGGTTGTTTTTTTGTTTTTTTTTTACACTTAATTTCCTCGCATCTGCTAGGACTCTAGGAGGGTGTAAACTAACACAGTCCTCCTTTGATGCATGTAATGTCAACCACCGCCTCTTTTTGAGCTGCTGCCTATACACGTCACTGGGCAGCCAACACGCTTAGAGGATCCAATGATCCGAGGAGGATAAACCCCAGCTCTGATGGATCTGCTGGCAGACACCTGAGCCAGTGGACATTGCATGGTAGTAGTGATGGGGAGAGCACCATCTACCCACCCAGAAAGAGCACAGTCGGATCTGGACCAGCTGTTGATGACAAGCAACTTGACCAGTTTTTGAACTGATCATGGTGTCAGCTTCTTAGTCCACTGAGCCACTCAGGGCTCATATCCATGTATTTCTAACAGAGGTGGGGGACTCGAGTCTCATGACTTGACTCGAGTCAGACTCGAGTCACAATTTTGAGGACTTGAGACTTGCTTGACTAACGCTGGTAAAAGACTCGACTTTGACTTGATCTTTATGACTTGAGACTTGACTTGGACTTGAGACAGATGATTCGAAAAGACTTGATTTTTTTTATTTAAATATTTGCAATTTTTGCAATTTAAAAAACAAAGTTAGATTACTTTAGAAGATTTTATTTTGAAGCATGATTGGCTGATTTTACAGTGCATGCAGCACAGAACGCTAAACAACAGCAATAACAAGCTGTGGTAGTACATGAAGCGAGGAGGAGACCAAATGTTTAATATAATTTAGGTTTGATGAACATGTGAAAAGTCAGCTTAAAAACGCACGAAAATACTGAAACGTGCAGCTTATTTTCTGAGATAATGAGAGAGAAAGGATATAACAGGATGATAGAGCAACATAAACTAATGAAACAGAGGCAGCGGAATATAAAAGTATTTAATCACGTCAGATGCACGTCCTTCTACGAACCAATCAGTGTTGAGTGTAGGAAGACGCACACCACGTAAGTGATGACAGTACGTGGGCGTGTCGTAATAAAAGTCTTTGGTGCGCTCACAAAAATGTAGTGTGAAAACAAACCTAACCAGACCAAATGTATACAAAATAACAAACACACAAAATGTATACCAAAAATAAACATGTGGTTTTTGTATATCACATGCTATTGTTGTTATTTTGTTCTGTTCATATCTACACTGTCTAACAACCTTGACATCTAGCATATGTAAAGATTGCTTAAATTTGAAAGTTATGCTAAAGTTAAATATTTCTTTAATGTTGTGGCAGAGATGTTTGCTAGTGTGGATATGAACTGGACAAAATAGCATGAATAGTGTATGGTATACTGTACTAAAAACATTATGTGAATGTTTTCATGGTTTGATGTAATTTTGTAATGTTTAATATTAACATTTCAGACATTGTTTTTATAGGTAACAGGTTTACATTTCAGGCAATATGTTTTTATTTATTTTTATATACTTATTTTTATTTTATCTACTGTTCATTTGATGGTGTAATACTTTTTTGTGCTCAGAAATGTTCATTAAGAAGCCCCTTTGAGAGATGCAGTAATAGGTTATGGAGAAATGGTGTGACCCTCTTGATGGGGGAAGTAAGCCATTAGATTATTTATTTATTTATTTATTTATTTATTTATTTTTTTGTATATTTGTATGACTTGTGACTTGCTTGACTTATAGCAGGGACTCGACTTGACTTGCTTGGTTCTCACCACAGTGACTTGAGACTTGAAGGCGATGACTTGAGACTTGCTTGTGACTTGCACATGAGGGACTTACTCCCACCTCTGATTTTTAATATTGTCATATAATCTTTATCTAATTATGACTCAGAGTGGCTCAGTGGACTAAGGCAAATGCTATGATCGTGAAGTTGAATCCTGGTCATTTTGCTTGCCATCAACAGCTGGAGCCCTGAGAGTGCACTCTCTGAGTGGGTACATGGCACTCTCATCCCATCACTATGAAATATGTAATGTCTGCTGGCTGAGGTGTCTGTTGGCTGATCCATTAAAGCTGGTGATCTTGGAGTTTTCTATGAGTGTGTTGGCTGCCCAGTGACGATGTAAAAAAACATATATCTAACTGATCATCTAACTGGTGTATACAAATGCCTCCTGACAATGGAACAAAGAGCAAAATCACCAGCCAGCCACAAAGTGTTGGGCACCCAAGAATGTGTGAGGGTAACAAAGATTATGCTATCTTGCCCAAGTCAACAGAAGAGCAGTTGTAGCACAAGTGACAATAATGTTTAATGTTGGTTACAGGAGGAATGTGTAATGCTTGACTCTCTGGGAGTATGGAGCTGTATAATCATAAACCAGTCTGATATTTTTAGTCTTTTATGGTATTATTTTTTGTCCTAATTATAGATGTATATTCACATAGATTTAAATTGCTGAATGTGCATTACTGCTGTAAGGTGTTGGCATGTCAGAACAAATTTGCACTCCTGTGATAGTTACAAGAAAAGAGTTTTCTGTGGTGATGGCAGATGTTGTCCAAACTAGAACAAAAGGGGATGTAGATTAGGTTTCACTGTTCAGGAAGACAAGATGGAGCCACTTACTGCTTACTCCAGTTTCCTCCTAACACCTCCTACCCACCTCACCTCTTTCAGAATCTCTCCTGCACCCATAACTCATCCCCTAACCCCCTCAGAGAGAGATTAGCACTGATTGAGGAGAGGAAGAAACACACACACACACACACACACACACACTAGTATCTACCATTTAGCCTCACATTTCAACGTTGACCTTTTATCCCAATTACAGACGGTTACCCAGAAACATTTAATATTGTGCTTCTGCTTCTCTCTTTTCTCTCCTCTCTTTTTTCTCTCTTCTGCTCACTAGCTGTAATATGTGTCCTTTTGAGTTCAATAGGTTGACCTTTGACCTGGCAAGAGATTATATTTTGTGAAGCTTTGGCACCAAATAAGACCTTGACCAGGGCAGACAGGGAAGTAGAGAAAGAGAGGATGAGGGAGCGGGAAAATTGAGCTTTGGCAAAATAAAATGGTTTTACTTAAAAACTTTATCTCCTCTGTTACACTAAGGCTTACAGGGCTCAGTGACATTACAGATGGGTCTCAGACATTTCCACAGCAGGTCCAGGTCTAACAGGGGGAGATTGATAGTATGATAGAGAATACAACTGCTTCAACCGTACACCAATCTTCCACATCCCTCCTTACAGCAAGCCAGAAGACTGCTGGACTGTAGGTAGTACTTACTAGCCGTCTGTTTAGATTTTGAAAACACTGCCCGTTATTTTTTAACTATGACAGTATACGTCTCTGCTTAAAAAATAACTTGTACATTGATTTATTAAGTACATTTACTTTGTATGTATTTTAATTAACCATATAATTGGGTTCCACATAGGTGTGCTTTGTAAATGTTCAATTACTGACTGTAACATTTTTAAATAAACTCAGCGGACAAAGTTGGTCACCTGTGACTCCTTAATACCTCCACAAGCAGCTGTGATTCAGTTTGGACAAATTTCTGGATGTAGGAAATCCACTCTTGCATCAAATAATTGTGCAATTCTGTCAGTTTTCATGGATGCCTTCCCTGGCATTTTTCTCAATGTTCCAGGTAGTACCACAGATTTTCAAGAGGAAACGTTTTGGGGGAATTTTTTGGACCAGTCCAGATGTGTGAATGCTCCTGAATGTTAATCATACCATTTAACATTAAAACAAATTAACAAAAAACTTCATTAAGTAATGTTTCACCTTCATTAACCCTCTCAAGTCGGTGTTCCCTTTTGCGGGAACAAAACTGATATTCTGCAAAAACACTGCCAGATTTGTATTAGAAACAAAACTAAACATACCACAGAAACCTTGAATTTTTAGATATTTGTGAGAGGAGCTTAAATAAGCAGACACATGTTTGTGAGAGCGAGTCAGACGGCTGTGCTTTATTTTCCCGCTAAATGACGCAAAATGTCATTCATATGATAGTGACATGGTAATTCCGGACATACCATTTGTTGGATTTATCAGCCATGGAATCTGAACCAAACAAAGACCTCTCACCTGAGGTGAACCTGAAAAATAGACCTTTCACCTGAGTGTATCACACCTTTCTTATGAATATTCAATGTAGGGTCAGCAGCTGAGGAAAACAAAGTGTCACCTCACATTAGTTAATTTTAGAAATAAAACCACATACAATTTCTAAAAACTACAATGACCAGTGTGTAGCCAACACCTCTGATTATCCAGTTCAGAGCTCAATTGTAATTGTTTAGAGTGTTTTTTTTTTGCAATATATTGGCACATCTAAAAATAGGTTTTTGGAAAGTCTATGTTTAAAGCAAATTTAATCAAAATATAGATTATAACACTTTTACTGTTTTGACACTGTTGTTTCTGAGTTTGTGCTGAACAAAAGTCTGTATAACACTAAAAAAAATAGTTAAGTGTAATTTGTAAAAAAAAAAAAAAAAAAAAGTCATGTCAGACTACATCAGTGTTTGAAATACTCTCAGACTCCAGTGGGGTAACTGTACTAATACCTCCTGCACCAGTGGAAAAGGTTGGCCCAGGACAAAACCAACCAGCAGATGTTGTTATTTACTCAAACATGTAGTGTGTCAACTAAAATCCAGCATGAGAAAACAGCAGCAAGCATGCCAGGCTGATGGGGTGATGTGTTACGGCTATAATGAAGATGTAAATGTTGAGTGTGTTGAGGGGGAGAGGGTGAGACTGGAGCAATCATACATACACTCCCTGTGAGGAAGAATTCCTTACACTACAGCATGTCTCGAGACCTATTCACGCACACATACACATACTGCCTTGCATTGTCAAACATCTGGCGGTTAACAGCTCAGTCGGAGCCAATTACAGAACATCATGTCACAGCTTTAATTTGCATTAAACTAAGGTGGGGTGTATTAGGATTGGAAGAACAGGCTTCAGCCTTTTCTCCTCTTTCTTTACCCTCTGGCCTTTTGACCACTGCTCCACAGACTTACAGAGCTTAATCGGAGCAGGGAAATCCCACTGTCGTCCCTCTGGTTTTAAAATCTGTCATAATGTTCCTCCTCAATGTTAAGCAGAGTTGGTGCAGAGCCTGATGGAAAGATTTTGTTGTCATTTTTTGATAGTGAAACAAAGAGAAAAAGCTACAAACCAATTGATAATGAACCTAAATATGTTTTTATGTATCATTAAGAATACATTTATAACAAATTACATTGAAATAATCCTATTTACCAAACCAAATGTACAATTGCACAACAATAACAATGCTAGAAGCAGTAATGCCCAATATGGGAATATGAAAGTTTGGCTGTGTCCAGAGTTTTGGATTAGCTGTACTAGTAAATTTTCAAAAATGAAAATACACTGGAACCTTGACAATTGAGTTTAATTTGTTCTGTGATGGAGCTCGTAACTCAGTTTGCTCATATATCAAATGTCCCATAAATATTCAATCTAGGAACCACTGAATGAGTGAAACACACAACTCATTTGTTAAGCTTTAGAAATAAAACCACATACAATTTCTAAAAGCTATAATGACCAGTGTGTAGCCAACACCTGTTTATTCAATTCTGAGCTCAAAGATCTAGAAATGTTTAGAGTGTTTTTTTCACAATATATCAGCACATCTGAAAATAGGTTTTTGGAAAGTCTAAGTTTAGACTTGAATCAAAATATAGATTTGACACTCTTACTGTTTTGACACTTTTGTTGCTGAGTTTGTGATGAACAAAAGTCTGTGTAACACTTTGGGAAACAGTAATTTTAGATGAGTGTAATTTGTAAAAAAGTCAGGAAACTACATCAGAGTGTCTGAAGTACCCTCAGACTCCAAAGGGTTAATTCTACAAATTATCTCTAAACTTAACTGCTGCTTTTTTTCACTTCACTTAATCATCTTTCACTTCGCTCACTTTTGCCTTTTTTTGCCACACTTTCCTCGCTTTCACTTGCAGGACCTCTTTATTGTTTTATTATTGATAATTTGAGTAGTAATTTGCTAAAAACAAAAAGAAACTTGAGATTCTGGATTTCTAATTTTCATGAGCTATAAGTCATAGTGATCAACAGTAAAACAAAAAAGGCCTGAAATATGTCACGTTACATGTAATAAATATGTAATGACAGTTCACTTTTTACATTAAATTATGAGCAACTTAATTGTTCAATGTCTGCATTTCCTCTGTCACACTAGCTGTACTAGTACATCCCCAAAAAAAGAATACAGTGAATTACTGTTTACATTACACTTGTTTAATTCAATTTCATTCAAATCTTATTTAGTTTGTATTATATAGTACGTAAAGTGACATTTCAGGCCTGTAATGTTAATACTGTTTAAGTAGTAATTTACTTGAAATGATGAAATTCTCTTATAATGTGAGAGTCTAGGTTTCTGATTTTTTTAAGCTAAAAGCCAAACTGATTAAAACAAAAACAGGCTTGAAATGTCACTTTATATACTATGAACATAATACATGACAGTGTACAATTTTGAATGCAATTAAATGAAGCTGTTTTGATACAGCACTGTGTTAATGTTGGATAAACAGCAGAATGATCTGTCTCTGTCTGTTTTGACTGCAATCTGTTTATCTTCCTGTAGGTTCACAGATCTGGTGGACACATGTGGTAAAGTTGACTTGACTGTGCTCTCACCACCCCAGAAGGACTACTGGTCCATGCTGGCCTACAACAGGGCCAAACTCTGCAATATCCTGTTCTCCAATGAGCTTCACCGTCGCCTCTCTCCCTACGGTGTCACCTCCAATGCAGTGCATCCTGGGAACATGATGTATACATCCATCCATCGCAGCTGGTGGCTCATGACCTTTCTCTTCACTCTGGCACGTCCATTCACTAAGTCCATGGTAAGTGCAGGCTTCTTCTCAACACCTCTGATGTGCGGGTTGGAGCGGTATGTTAGTTGCTTAACAGTGAATGGTTTTTTATTTTTGTCCTTTTATAAGTTTTAGGCTGAGATTTGAAAAGGAGAAAGGGGTCTTGTAAAGGAAGTGATGCCCTGAATCATTTGTATTTTTGACTATTTACTGAATGATCTGATTTTTTTGTGTTTTTATTGCATTTTGGCTCAGTTATGGATGAAAGGAAATGCTATCTGTAAGCAGGGTGTTCAGTTTTCAAGTGTTTCACAATTTAGTTTTCAAGTGAATTGTACAGACAGGGCCGGCACATACGCAGACTACTCACTGAGCGTAGGGCCCCATTTGTCAACGGGGTCACCACGTAAATCTTTGCTGCAACCACTTGAGACTTGCTTGGTGGAGGGACGAAGGATGGGGCCACATAAAGCGTTTGTGCTTAGGGCACCCACATGCCTAGCACCGGCACTACATACATAGACATTGCGTCTTCCTACTGATGTTTCCAAACATCTTCAGATGTGAAAGTGTCAATTTAAAAAGTGAACTTTTATGTTATTTAAATTTTAGACTTTACGTTTAGTTTACATTTTACTGCTACCTTACTAACCTTTTCAGTTTTTGTAGTCAGTACTTGAAAAGCTGTGTTTTGCATCCATCCATCCATTATCCCATCATTTTGATCCTGATCAGGGTCATGGTTAGTCCCCTACCTCCTCACCAGGTGCAGGGCAGGGTATTACACTAACCTAACTAAGCCTAGGAGAGGGTGATTTTCTCATTTATTGACTGCTGATTACTGATTAATGCAATATTGTATTTTCTAAATTGCTGGACATTCACAAATGTATTTTTTTAATTGATTTTTTGGAAGGATCGCCCACCTCTACTTGAAAGTCTTACATTTTTGTCTCATTTACTGAGAGAAAACATCACAAAGCTACAAGGGTTTACTAGTAAAGTATATATGCAGGCATTTTATTGCTTTGTGTATTTATGATATTACACATATCTGTTCAGTTATGACACATTAAACCGTTGATATTTTGGTCTGAACTGCTGAGAGTAGCACAGTTTAAGCAGCTCCGTGCATTCCAGGCTGTGCTTATATTTATGTAGCAGTGAGTGTGATTTCGGAGGTGGATCTTTGGACCTGCTCAGCGCACGTGTGTGTGCGTGTGTGTGCGTGCAGCTGTCAGGCTCAAATAGCCTACTGTGGCATAAATCAGACGAGCAGCTCTTCCTGCAGACCACACTCAGCCGTTTTAGCCAGAAGCTGGAAGTCACACACACTTACAGAGACAAACTATAAAACTCAACATCGTCATAAATCATAAGCCATATCTGCTGCTCATACGCCCGTGGCCCTTTCTGCCTGTCGCCGTGTGCTTTAGGCCACACATTGCATTTGATGTATGCTTTGTTTTAAATATGACGACTTTTTGCGTAGCGTTTCTTTTCCTCCTTTTTCATCCGTTTTTGTGTGCGCACTGAAGGGAAAGTTTGATATAGTGCTCAGACACATACCTGCAAAGCTCATCTGAAGTGATTATATTTTAAAGAGATGTAATAGCTTTCTGCACACCACTCCACCATTACTCAGAAGCAGCCTGGCAGTGTTAGCTTCTCTGTTCTTTTGATGTAGAAGGCTTTAGGTTGGAGGTGTGTAAGCTGTGTAATTGTTTGAGACAATGTGTACATTTCCTCAGTCTCACCCTAGCTATACTAGTGCAAATAGTCCTGTTCTAGTGCAGCATATTGCAAAAAAAAATTATTCAAAACAGCTAACCCTTTAACATTCTTCTCAACCATTTGGTAGAGCACATTTGAGTCAATATATATTCTAGAAGATGATGTTGAACTTAACGCAATGTCATTGTGCCATCTCTACCAATCGGTAAAGGTATGTTGGGCTAAAAAAACATCCACTAAAGGTCAGAGATGCTCATTTTTATTGTCTGAATTCAAACCAGCAAGGCTACATAGCCAAACCAACAAGAAATAAACTGGATCAGATGCTGAAGAACCATTTGTGCTGTTGCTTCTTTCTTGGTGAGGAAGTTAAAGGGTTGATTTTATTCTGTTTGAATAGTAATTTACTCAAACATGAAATAAAATCTTCTAATAATGTAAGATTCTGGATTTCTGAACCAAAATATTTCCCTTTATGCATAATGAATAAAAATATAACTGTTTAACCTTTTTAAAATTAAATTAACTTAGGCTGTCTACAAAAACACTTTGTACTATTAAACAAAAACTCTGTTGTATTTAGTAAAAAATATGATGAATATATAGGGAAATAAGATTAAATATGTAATTATGTTTAAGAAACACATCTAGGGGAGTGCCCTCACTGGGATTTCTTTAAAAGTTCCAACACAGGAAGACAAAAACATCATTAGTAATTAGCATCATTTGCTGACGATGCTGTTAATTTGTCTGTGATTATAGTCCAGTCCCTAAAGCTGAACATTTGTTCTTAGCTCAGTCCTCCCAGAGATAAGCCAGTTAAAGTGCATCTCTCTCAGCCTCCCACTCCCCCTCTCCTGCCTGGACTGTGAATAGCTTAGAGCTTAATATAAAACCCTGATATTATTTTATTTATTGGTTACGGTGATATGAAGATGGTATCGTTTTAATTGCTTGAAAACGCATCTGTGATCCTGGGAGACTGCTGAAGGTTGCAAACATAAGCATAATGCGGCCAGGAAGAGGCTCAAAACAATATTAGACTTGAGTATGGCACTACATGGATAAACTACCTTCTACAACGGTCTGTGGAAGATTTATAATTGCACAATAGAACAGAATCAACTCTTGCTTAGCATGTGAACAGAAGGGTTCTGAGATAAGTGTAGTTTTCTTCAGTACAGTTTGTAGTCCAGAAGGGCTGCTTTACAGGAAAAGCACAGCTCAGTTTATCTGCTGATTTTTCCAGTTTGTACCCGAGTTCTCTGCATGCCCAGGGCATCAGAGAGAAGTATCTGCTGTACACTGGAGCCTCTGTTATTTTTTGCCCAGGTTATCGTACAGTTCGGTTATCGTCAACTTTTTCTGGGAAATTTTGTCCCAGTTATTGTTCATCCGCCCGGTTTTTGTTGGCGTGCCCACATGACTCGCCATTATTTTCACAAAGACAAAGCATTCACCCACACATTTGTCATTCATTCTGACTTTTTCTCGTTGATAACATTCAAAACAAACTAAAACACATCACACTAAAGCGACGCTGTGCAGCGGTACCACCTGAAAACGGGTTTGAAAACAAATAGCGACTGAGAACGGGTGTACAAAACAAAGGCTGCTAGTCGGACCACACTGGCACACACTAAAACAGAGCGTAAACCTGTAAGAGTGATGTTGAATGTTCATTTATCCATTTCCTTAGTCTTTTGTATTTATTTCTTATTGTGTTCTGTATGTAAAACTATAGTTATTCTATATAAAATGTATTTTGTTAATATTTTGAGATGTCTGGGACAGATTAAATGGATTTACATTATTTCTCATGGGAAGTATTGCTTCAGTTATTGTTCGTTTCAGTTATCATCAGATACTGTAGAACAGATTAATGAGGAAAACCGAGCTCCCACTATATTTTATTTGTAAAGTGTCTGTTGGTTAGTTGTAACAGTTGTCTGAGATGTGAAAAAATTATTTTAAAAATTAGTTTGACTTCTCTCTGATCTCCAGTACTTATATGTGTCAAGTATTAACTGAAAAAGCTACTGAATGGTAACCAAGTATGAAAGAGCATTGACACATAAAATAACAGTGTATATTGTGTGTTTATTTCTTTATACATTGTAATGCTAGTGATTAGGTACATACTGATAAAACACATAACTATGTGAATGATATATGTCATGTCCTTAGATATCATTAGATAACTGTGACTTTTGCATTGTGTAATGTATGGTATCACATTTAAAGTCATCTGCTGATGAACAGCAGTGAAATAATAGTGTTGCATCCTGTAAGTAGTGTCTCTAACATGGAAGTGAGGCTCAATCATTAAAGGAGCCTCTTGCAGTTCTTTACAGACAGAAGAAAGTTGAATAAGAGTAAAACATTCGTTACTACCAATTAACTCCTTCAGCAAGAGGAGATATAGCAATGCTTTCCTCTACCACTGTGTGTATTATATGTGAAGCCTCACAAAGTTTATACAACTCTCGTATGTTTTTTATTATTATTATTATTATTATTATTATTATTATTATTATTATTTTTATTTATTTATTTTATTTATTATTGCTGTTGTTGTAAAATACTACTATAATAATAATGATTGCTGATAATAATAATAATAATAATAATAATAATAATAATAATAATAATAATAATAATAATAATAATGCCTGTTGTATTGTTTGTATTGCTATTAAGCTTTGCATTGCTGTTATTTTTCTTACTCAAGGTCAAATGTTGAGCTAAAGGGTAGAAATGTTTACTGCTGCGCAGTCCTGTATGTGTGTTATGCATGTCCCATTTGACGGTGCTAACCTTTGTGTTTGTGTTGTCAGACAGCTGTTTTAGCGTGTTTGGCATGACATTTCTGAAGCGTCTGGCTGTCGGTGGCACGTGTCTAATGGCTGCTGGATGCACTGGGGGAGAGGGTTGATGGTAAAAGGAGGCATTTGGACTCGCCATGGCCCAATCATCTCCTCCCCCCTCTTTGTGGCCAGCGTCACTGGGAGATCGCCCTGTGCCTCACTGCATGCTTTCAGCATTTTAGGGCAATTATTTTCCTCGGGATTCCGCCTCAGGCTTCTCGCTACCTTTTTACATATGCACGGCCTGAACTTTTGACCACAGCCCAATAGTCGTATATTAGCCAGCGGTTTGCTCTAAAAGGGAGACTTTAACAAGTTCCTCTGTGCATTGCCACTTGTCTTGCCACTCGCCTGTGAGGTAATTTAACTAGGCTGCTCTGAGACTCATCCTACAGCTTCCTTATGGGAGCCTAAATCTCTCCCAGTTCTCTCTCTCTCTTGCTCTCTCTCTGTGTCACTGTCTCTCTCTCTCTCCTCCCCCCTTCCTCCCTCTCCTTTGTCTGTCTCTATCTCTGTCTCTCTGGTCCCCATTCCCATCTCAGTACAGTGAGTAAGAGAGAGAGAGAGAAATGGAGGAGGATGGTCGAGACTCTGGTGATGGATTTCTCTTCATGCCCAGCTAACGAGGGCTCCGCTTCTATTAGCACTCCGCAGTGCAGAGCACCCCCCCCCCATCCTTTTTTTTAATGAAGTGTCGTCACCCCATGAGGCTGGGAATCGTCCCTCTGCTGTCTGTGCCGCTGCGAGTCGTGCTTTGCGTGTTTTCCCCCGGTAAGCGGGTGTAAGGTCAGGTGTTGTTATCTGGTGTTCTGGCAGTTGTGTAGGTGCGGCGCGGCTGACAGGTGCTCACTGGAGCGGAGAGGAGAGGAACGGAGGTCTGCGTCCCGGCCTCCCTCTACCGCACCACCCAATCAGCTGCCAGCAGCTCTAATACACTCATAATTGGTGATTAGGGCCTTGAGTAAGAGCAGGGTGTGCTTCATGCACTATGCACATAGAACTACAGCTAGACTCTCACTTTATTACGGCTAACTTTGTTGAATTAAATTATGAACACAAATGAACTTTGGAAAATTCATATTCTGATGTTTGGAGATGCAGGAGTGTTGTAGAGGTGGAGTGTGGAATGATTAAACTATAGCTCTAACAGGCCAGTGATTAGAAGTGAATTTATGTGCCTGTTCATCCTATGTAGTAAACCGTGTGTGTGAGAGAGAGAGAGAGAGAGAGAGAGAGAGAGAGAGAGAGAGAGAGAGAGAGAGAGAGAGAGAGAGAGAGAGAGAGCTAGAGCTCCAGGTGTAGACGACTCTCAGGCTGCCTTCTCTTCTCTTAGTGCTGATACTCAGACTACACTCTCATCTCCTGTCATGTCTCTCTCTCTCTGTCTATTTCTATCTGTCCATCCCTCTCCCTATTAAGACTTCTGAAGACAATGTGAGACCTAAAAGGCAACAACCCCATTTGCTTGTATTGACATGTGTGTCCCAGCACAATCCTATTACCAGGATTATTGTCTACCGAAATATAGGCTACCATTTCATTAAAATAAAGCACACACCACACACATATTCCTCTCTCTCTCTCTCTCTCTCTCTCTCTCTCTCTCTCTCACATGCAGCAGCTCTTAGTGCGTGGCTCATTGCACTGAGGGAAACTGAGTAAATGGTTTATTGTGGATCAGTTGATGTGGCTGCAAGCGTGTCCGAATCGATAAGGAACCAATCAGAGGCTGGCAGGCAGCTTTCAGGCAGGACCAGTGGCTGTCATGTTGCTCCGTTTGACCCCCAGTCAAAGTCACACAGCAGCCCATCCATCTGAGAAAGCAGGCCTAATGCTATCTTCATCAGAAGAGCCGGGCCTGCCTGACTGATTCTGTGTGAATGGAAGTTGGCTGGCCAGGACTCCATGCCCTGTGGAGGCCTGATCTATAGTGTCATGTAGTTTTACCTGGTCCCATCTGAAAGGCTAATAGCTGAGAGTACTTAGTCAGAACTATCTATAGTTGACTATATCTACACTTTGTGTGTGTTGAATGTTCATTATTATACACCAGTAAACACATCATTCCCAAACAGCTATGACTTGTCGAAACATGGACTCCACAAAATCTCTGACCTCTTTTTTGTCCAGCATATCTAACAGATGCTCGTTTAGATTGAGATCTGGAGAATTTGCAGGTCAATTCCACCTCGTTTCTTCAAACATTCTTGAACAGTTTCTGCAGTGTGCCAGGGCGCCTTACCCTGCTGATGCCCCTGCCATTAGGGAATATCCATACCATGAACAGGTGTACTTGGTCTGGAACAATGTTTTGGTAAGTTCAACATGTCAAAGTAACATCCCTCTGCCAGGACCCAAGGTAGAATATTTCCCAGAGAATCATGACTTTGCCAACTTGCTTTATTCCCACTGGTGCCATCACTTCTCCAGGTAGGCATGTGCCTCATCATCCACAAGATGTAAACATAAATAGACTACATCAGACCATGCCTCTTTCACTCCTCCATAGTCCAGTTCTGATGCATATGTGCCCATTATAGACATGTTTGGTGGTGGCCTGGGCATTCTAACCAGTTGGCAACTATGCAGCACTGTGTAGCACTGTGTATTTTGTCATGGTCAGTATCAGTTTTTCAACCATTTGTGATACAGTAGCTCTGGGATTGGACCACATGGACCACGTAGGATGGGTATTAACCACTGGAACACCCTGCAAGACCTGTCATTTAGAGCTACTCTGACACAGTCAATTAGTCATATGCTCTTGATAATGTTGCTCATAGCCTTACACTGCCTAATACATCCAATTCCTTGACAGGTGCCATTGTAACAAGAATCAATGATATTCACATCACCTCTCAGCATTGTGGCTGTTGTCTATTATTCTATATTATAGTCTGTAATTCTTAATTGCATTTAATTTATTGCATGATTTTAATACAGTGTTAATCAATTACACTGTAAATTAGACTGTAACTCCTCCTCTCTTTTGTTATCCCTCCCCAAACCTGTGCCAAATTCCCCCATTTCCTCTGCTTCACAATGTATCAGCCCTCACACCTTCAAAATAAGACCAGCTGCCCAACTCGGAATGTTGTGACACTACAATGATGGACTATTTTTCAAATTGATTTCAAAACTGTATGTAAGCGGGCGATCTTCCACCCTAGATTACCTATTGATTTTTAATATGAAAAGCTCATTATACAAGCAGTAACTGCAACACAAAAAGCTAGCCAACCTTTGCATAAATCCTTTAATTGAATTCCCAGAGCCTGTGGTTCTACATTTTTTAATTAAATCCATTTCTTTCTCTTTTTTTCTTGTAAGTGTTGGTGTTTAATTTGCATGCTGTGAAGTGGGTCCTGTCCTAGATAAAGTGCCATTGATCCTTATTAAAGCTCACCTCTGGGCCTGCTGAAAACCAACTGGGAAAATTAAATGTGTTCATGGTGCATACACTTATTCCCTGCATGATCGGATTAGAGAGAGGGAGAGGAGAAAAATGAAGAGAGTGAAGGTGGGGATGGAGAGAAAGGCGGAGGAAGAGAGAGATGAAAAGATTGAGAGGAAAAGGCAGAGAATTATTATTGATTTGGCAAATATTATTATATTATTTTCTCAGGCCGTGCCGAGGATACACAGTTTGCGTGAAATGAAATGCTTACGCAGTTTCATCACAAACGCTGCTGTATATTTTTCTCATTGATCATCCAGCAAGTTATAACCGTCCTTATGAATGGTGCTATTCATTTTTCTAATTGGCTGTTGTGTGAGGTGGATATGGGTTTCATGGCTTGTGTGTGTGTGTTGGTGTGTGCATAATTCTGCTGCAGCCTCATTTCATTTGTAATGATCGTCTAGGATCTCTCCAGACAGGTCCAGCTATAACAAGAGGTCATGACCTCCCCTGACCCTATTGCCTCTACCCAAACCTCTTATTAAATATCTTCAGAAGTGCATTTATGGTATAATGAAGGTGAATAATTGTTGATTAGATAATGTCTGACAAAATTAGCCCAATGATATTATGTGAGATTGATCTCCTGATTGTGTGACATTGATTAGTCATTGGCTTGGGTTGTTGAGAAGGGGTGTCATACGCTACGTGATGTCTGAAGCATTTCATTTCATTGGCTGTTATAGCAGCAGCAACAGAACAGATGGATACTTCTCTCATACGGTTATGCCCTGTCATACACATTAATGTACTTTAGGTCTAATTATAAGAAACAGCTAAGCTCCCTGGACAAAAAATGAGTCAACTTGCATGTGATTTTAACGTCAGGCTCCTGCAGATGGTGCTGTGTGAGGATGATAGTGTAGGCTATAAATACCTGCAGGGTGTGCAACGGGATTCACAGAATGTCTTATTTAATGTGTGAGTTATGGATCACAAAGCAGATGTTAATGATAAAGGATTGCATTTGGGCGCCAAAGGCCAGAGTGTCAAGGAAGTAGCTGAATTTGCAGGTGTATTGAAGCATACAGACAGTGGCAAAAATCTCCAAAAGATGAAACTTACAGATAGGGAAGTCAATGCTCTTCACAAGAGAGAGACGATGAAAATTTTCGTCAGTTTGGGAATTCTAGTTTAAAACCAAATTGAAATCAGCAACTGGACAGTTTTTCTTTTGGCAGGTTTATGATATATTATTACATGACCCAATTACGTGAGCTCATTGTACTTAAAAGACAGCTGCTTTTGACATTTTTTTGATAATTTAAGTAGGTAACTGTTTTTATTTACCTGTTGTCAATGCTAATTTTTCACATTTTAAAGCAAATAATGCTATTTACAGTATTGTGTAATCAGTCAAAAGCTGCCAATTTGACTAAAGAAATCAGAATAAAAATTTGGTATCTGTGCACTACTAGTGTAGACTTCACTTGACAACACTAATCCTTGGCAGGTTTATTTTCTGCAACAGTCTGCATTGGTTTCTTTAACCCAGGCCACACTCTCAGGAGTTAGCCGTTAGCCTTTAGCCTTTCGGAAGCAGACTCTCTCTTTGTTTCTCTTTAGTGGCTGTGCTAAGCTGTTAGTGATCAGGGGCTGTGGACAGTAAGATTTATTGTGTATTTGTGCTAGCTGATTGCCAACAGAAGTGGCCATCTCCCAGCGGTGCTGTATGCAGACCTGAGCTGAATCAATAGGGATTAACCTCTGACCCCTCTTCACATACTTATACACACTCTCCTCGTCACAGCCACGCACACACCAACACACCTATTTCATCAGTTTCACTTAAACACAGCCACTCACTCAATAAGGCACCCACTGCTAATTATTTTCAAAGAAGGTAGCATTCACCACCCTTTCCTTCTCTCTCTCTCTCTCTCTCTCTCTCTCTCGGTGGAGAGAATGAGGAGGAGTGATCAGCTGTGGCCTGAGGTGCATGCATCGCAGCACTCAACCACCTGAATCTAGATCAGTAAAGATTGAGTAAGGAGGTGATGCCTCTACTCGGCCAGTCTTTCTGAGTGTCTCTGGGTGGACAGCGCTGGACCTGTGGATAAGGCCAGATTCAGAAAAAATTATTTTAGTTCATACAGCTTCTTCTCTTAGATGAAGAGCCAAAAAATACTTCTATGAAAAACACAAATAGACATCATTCTAACTGGTGACAAGTACCCCTTTAGTGCCCTGATTCTGTGCATTTTGCTGGTTTTCCTGCTCAAACCACACCAACTTCAGCTAAGGAAGGGCTTGTTAAGTCGGCGCTTTCACTCGCAGAATAAAACCAATATTCCACAAAAACACTCAGAGGCTCCTAGAAGCAAAACGAAACATACCTCAGAAACCTTAAAGGGTCTACTTTTCAAATATATATAATCAAAATATTTTTAGATTTTTGTTAGAGGGGCTTAACTACGCAGACGCCTGTTTCTCAGCATGAGTCAGAGCGCAGCACATTTTTTCCCCACCATTTACTATTCAATTGGTGACGACATGGTAATTCCAGACATACCAGTGCAGGACTAGCGGTGCAGGAATGTGCGAAAACAAAGGTGCTCTCCCTAGTGCTCACCTGAACAAAGGATTCTCACACACCACGTTACACCTATCCCATAAATATTCAATCTAGGACCCCATGAATGAGAGAAAAACAGTGTCCCTTTACATTTGGTTTGCTTTAGAAATAAAACCACATACAGTTTTATAAACTGTAATTAGCAGTGTGTAGCCAAGACCTGTGTTTATTCAGGTCAGGGCTCAAAAGCATTGCCTAGAAATGTTTAGAGTGTGTTTTTTCACAATTTATCAGATTTTTTGGAAAGTTGGAAAGTCTAAGTTTAGAGCAGATTTAATCAAAATATAGATTTATGCCACTCTTACTGTTTTGACAGTGTCGTTGCTGAGTTTGTTCTGAACAAAAGCCTGTGTAACACTTGGTGATGGGTGTAATTTGTAAAAAAACAAAAATCAGACTATATCAGAGTGTCTGAAAAACTAGTTCTCCATTGCTACAGTACATTTTAAGCTTTGGTAACTTTACAGAAGAGGTCAAAAATATTCTTTATTTTCCAGTATTATATTCATACACACAGTAATTATGATATGCCTGACAACATATTTGCAATGAATTGAGCGATCAGTAATATGACAGATTGGTTTGCCACGCATTTGAATTATTTAAAACATAACATTTTTGCAGGATTACATGAAAAACATCGTACTTACCTGAACTGTGATTGGTCAGGATGCTCACAGTAAAAAAAAAATGACACTGATTGGTTGGAGTACTCATTTGCATGTTGAGGCCTTTCTGTGACATCAGCATTGCAGAAGCCAATAATAATTAAATGAACATATCAGATGTTATGAACTCAGCCTGGGAGCTTACAGATGTCACGTGATGAGGTTTGCTGAATGTATACATAAGCGAGCACACTAGTCAGTTGTAGCAGAGTGCGGCATCATGGGCAAAGGATGTGATTTGACTGATTTCCCGAGAGCTGGGTGAAGGATTGTAGCATCCCGCTACCTTTGTGAGATGTTCTCGAGCTGTCGTAGTGAAGATGCACTGAGCATTATACCTTGAATACCTCCCAACAGGCTATTGATGCGAAGAGAACAATGACTCCAGCGAGTGGTGCAGAGCAATCAACGTGCCACAGTTAGACCAGTTAACCTGTATAATGAACACAGCGAGGAAAGTGGCGCAGGGATCACCACTGAGCACTCTGAGCCAAGGGTGGTTATTCCCTGTAGGTAGGGTATATATTCACACAGACGGATGAATACAGCGAACACTAGCATGACATGATAGATCACAGCTACAGGAGTACCACCTGCACTACTAACCCAAATACCATGGTAAAAGCACGAGCATCCTGAACCAGGATCTCCTCCTTTAAATCCTGAAACAAATCACACACAGACTCTTCCAGCCGATGAACAAACAGCTTTTCACCAGCGCGCTGCATCTTTTAAAAGGTTGAGCATCAGCAGGAGGATGTGCATTAAAAGGTACAGCCTGCCGTGTTAACAGCAGCTGGGTTTGGAGGCCGAGGTTTGTTTGGAAAAGCAGAGGCTTGCCTGAGAGCTGAGCACTTTTAACGTGCATTATTGCTTTACATAATTCTCCTCGTAATGGTGAGAGATCAAAGGTCGCTGAAAGCGATCTGATGCTGGTTGGTCCCTTTGCTCACCTGCGCATGATTCAGCATGCTGACCTCTTGACTTCTGAAGCACTTACACTAGGCCCATATAAACGAACACGGAGGAAAAAGCAAACTGCATTTCGCTCTACTGAATCAGGCCGCTTGCATTTCACCAAATCCACCTTTTGTAAAGTGTTCAAATTAAATACAAACAATGGCATCTGAACTGTTACTGTAAAATGATTATTTTTTTATGCTCATTCTGATGCTGGTAATGTAGACTCACATATAATTATGCAGAAATTATTTTTGATAAGTTAGGTTCACTTAATCTAACGTTACTTCTGTAATGTTCAAACCCAAGAAACAGAAGAGTACTTTAGGCTGGAATGCAAAAGCTTTACTGTTTTGCAGGTTCCAATAATGTGGCTTAATAAATTCAAGCCAGCTCATTGGTGTTTGCCATCCCCCTTGGGTTTACTTACTCTATATAATATTGATTGTGTTGCTGTTCCATGTTCTGCTCAATCATCTATGCAATGCATCTTGTGCTGGGCCTCTCCACCTGGGCCATTAGACTGGTCTAATGTATTCATGAATTGATTAGGTATTACACTTACACCTGATTAGCTGCATTCATACCTGTTCTCTCAGTCCAAGTCACACACACACACACACATACACTTCTACATCACAGTGCTTCACATTATCTGTGAAGTTAGACTTCCCTAAAAGCATGAAGTTACACATAGATGTGTTCAGTTTTCTGTGTGTGTGTGTGTTTGTGTGTGTTTTCTGGTTCCAGACAGAGGTCTGTCTCACTGTGTGTTTGCACTGTCACTATCACCTTGAGAATGTGTCTCTCCCTTTCTCTCCGCTGCTCTCATTCACTCTCATTTCTAGTTTCTCTCCTTCTCTCTCTTTGTTTTTTGGTCTTTCATTTTCTTCTCTCGCTCTTGCTCTCTCGCTCTCGCTCTCGCTCTCTCGCTCTCTCTCTCGCTCTCTCTCTTGCTCTCTCTCTCGCTCTCTCGCTCTCTCGCTCTCTCTCTCGCTCTCGCTCGCGCTCGCGCTCTCTCGCGCGCTCTCTCTCTCGCGCGCTCTCTCGCGCGCTCTCTCGCTCGCTCTCTCTCGCTCGCTCGCTCTCTCTCGCTCGCTCTCTCTCGCTCTCTCTCTCTCGCTCTCGCTCTCTCGCTCTCGCTCTCTCTCTCTCGCTCTCGCTCTCTCGCGCGCTCTCTCGCGCGCTCTCTCTCTCGCTCGCTCTCGCTCTCG
>BRDA01013611.1:38522-57463 GCA_036984385.1 Crenuchus spilurus | reverse complement strand
TTTTTTTTTTTTTTACTTGGCCTTATTAATGTTTCATCGTATTTCAATGTATTGCTTATTTAGTACATTATTGTTGCACCATATTTATTGGTAATATTACATTCTTATTAGTATTTTATAACCCCAAATTGGAAAAAGTTGGGACACTATAGAAAATGCAGATAAAAGGAAAACTGCAGTGTTTCTTACATTTACTTTGATTTTTTTATTTTATTGCAGATGGCATGAAAAACATTGGCCAGGGGCAAATTAGGACTAGTATTGTGGTTAGGGTTAGGTTAAACCAAAGGGTTAGATTAAACCAAACAAATAATGATGTGATTTTAAATATGTGACTGTAATCGTGATTTGTTACAAAAGCACTATCCACCACAGGTTGAGTCTATGAGGAGTAAATATGGGCAGTTTGTCAACAAGTGCATGAGTTAATTAATGAAATGTTTAAAAACAATTTTCCTCAAAGAAAGTCTGGAAGAGTTTTGCATATTTGTCCCTCTACACTGCATAATATCATTAAATAGTTCAAAGAATCTGTAGGAATTTCAGTGTGTAAAGGTCAATGGCACAAGACTAAGCTGAACATATGTGATCTCTGATCCCTCAGATGGCACTGCATCACAAGAGCTGTACATCATTAGCTGATGTAATCACATTGGTAAGAGATTACTTGCAAACCTTTGTCAAAGCAATGCAATAGAGTTACTTTTATAAATGCAACTTAAAACTTTGATGCACACCTTACGATGTGTTTGCAGGAACAATGGGGCAAAATAACACTTGAAACACTTCATTGCTTGATATCTTTGGGGACAAATAGTCTTTTAACCCTCTGTTTTCACCGCTCCCGCCAGCAATATATTATTGAAATTCTGCAAAACCACTTACATAACTGCAAAACTTTAGCCTAGAAACAAAGTGAAAACATTAAATCGTAAATGTTTTTTCAAATATACTGTATATAGCTTGAATCTAAATATATTTTATGTATTTATTTTATTTATATTAAATATTAATTTATATTCAGATTCTTGTGAGAAAAACATAATTAAGCAGTGAAACATTGTTCAGCTTGAGTCAGAATGCAGCATATTTTTTTTTTCCCACCAAATCATGTGATCTGTCATTCCTTGGATAATGACATGTTAATTCTGGACATTCCATTGGTGGATTTGTGGCAGTGAAATGTGCGAAGAGCCCCATCAAACAAAAGTGCTCACATCTGAGCAAAGATCTCTCACCTTGAGTGTTCACACCTATCTCATAATTATTCAATGTAGCGTTACTGGCTGAGGAAAACACAGTGTCACCTCACATTAGTTAAGCTATAGAAATAAAACCACATACAATTTCTAAAAACTGTAATGACCAGTGTGTAGCCAACACCTCTGTTTATTCAGTTCTGAGCTCAAAAGTCTTGGCTAGAAATGTTTAGAATGTGTCACAATTTATCAACACATCTGAAAATAGTTTTTTGGAAAGTTTAGAGTAGATTTAATCAAAATATAGATTTGACACTCTTACTGTTTTGACACTGTTGTTGTTGAGTTTTTGCTGAACAGAAATCTGTGTAACATTTTAGATGGGTGTAATTAAAAAAAAGTAAAAACATGTCAGACTACATCAGAGTGTCTGAAAACCCCTCAGACCCAGAGGGTTAACTTTTTATGTGTTACAGGCCTGAATTGCAGGAATCGATGTTTATAAGCAAATTCAATAAACAAGTTCACCAAAAAAACATGAAATATGTTGTGTTTATCATGTCTGCAGTGAAATAAAAGTCAGTGCAAGAAACACTGCATTTTTTCCTTACTTTTTTCAGATTTTTGGCTCATGTCATGAACTGAACATTTTTGCTTTTTAAAATAGGGGTCTGAACATTTAACTTAAACATATGATTCACTCTGCAGTAATCAGCCAAACGTTTTGTGGTGATGTCACAAAAAATCTTCATTTACATATTTATCTGTTCATCAGTTTGGTTGAAGTTATAAGGAGTGTTCCAAACTGGACTGTTTTTTGACTGCAATGTTTGAGGCACATAATATGGCAGCCAATCCGAACGCAGCCAAATCTCCAGCTGTTTACTCCAGGCTCGAGTGTACACACATCCACATCACTGTAAAAGTTTAACAAATAACTTAATATTATCTTCTTTGCATGGACAACAGTATCACATGCCTTATGTCTCACTAGACTGCATAGACTGCAATGATCAAAACTGTGCTTAAACAGCTTTTAAAAACCAGACACATTTTATAAACATGAAATGAATCTCGGTTTGAACATAAGCAAGTTTTATATGATTTATTTAAAAACTATGAAATAAAAAATGTTTGGACTGGGCCACTTGTCCTTCTGATAAGCTCACTTTATTTTTGAAAATATAAATAAATAATTGATCAACTTATAACTGACACAAAGGACTAATCAATAACATTTAAACTGAGAAAATATTTACATTGTCATACATATAAGTCTCTGCGATTAACATTTACCTTATTTGCCTCACAGAATTGTCTTCTTTTCCTTATTAATGACTAAACATAGCTCTTTATTGACGAGAAATGTACCGTTTGCTCTTAGAAAACTGCTTATAGTCACTTAACTCAAGTAGTTGTGTTTGTGAACATGTGTATAAGTGTGTGTATACACCTTTTGACAGACTTTTTGAGTCACAGGAGTGATAATGGCTTTATTATGGGAGACACCCCATGAGCCCCACTAATGAGAGATTGTGGAGTGTGTGTGGGTGTGTGAAGGAATTCTACAGGACAGCACAGTGCTCGCCCAGCACAGGGGGTCTTTTGAGACCAATTAGAGTGGCAGGCACTGTGGACGAGCTTGCACCTGTCTGCAGCCTTATTATTCCGGTGCTACACTGGGATTGGCTGATTGTTCCAGCAATTCTACACTGGGATAGGCTGATTATAAGAGCAGTGCTAGACTGGGATTAGCCCCGCCTCCCATGCTACAATAAGACATTGTTAGTTTCTATTTGTTTATTTATGTTTAGGAAATGTAGCCATAGTTCACTCAGCAAATGGCCACCTGACAAGCTGGTTTAGAGTGGTTTTATTCTATAATATAATCATTTTTGCCTCTTTAAACTGATTGATGTGGGTCTGTTGTGAAGCTTTGGAGCTACTGATTGTGCCCTCAGATCTAAAGGCACTTCAGGGCTTGCAGGTGTGAGTGTGTAAGAGAAAAATATGTGTCACTGATGTATCTCCAGTCCTGCAGAAACCCCTTTAACCCGAGGTGTGTATGGGCCTGTACATCAGCTCCTCACGCTCATAACATGTTAGTAAGTTAATAATAGTTCATTATTTAGACTAATTTCTAAATAATCAGACCATAGATGAGTAGCTCAAGTGTAAGACTTAGCTTCAGGCATTTATGGTAGTGTTCTTGGGCCATTACTGGACTTGTCTCAGCTTACTCTTTCTTCAAGGTCACGTGACCTCGCGTCCATGCTGTGGTGCCTTCATCTCTTTGCATTAACGTGGATTGTTCTGTTTGGGTGATTTGAGGTGGATGCTGGTGCACGGGGTGCCAAAGTTCCAGTGAAAGCCTTTGGAGCCTGAAGTCCTGCAGTAGCACCAGACCACTGTCCTTTTCTCCAAAAGCCTTTATTCCAGAGTCCCACCATCATTACTGCGAGCAGAAATGAATAAGGAGGGTTAAATAGCTGCAAATTTTTTCCTCCTTCAAAGATCTTTGAGCATGGAGGAGCGTACGCCCAATAAACCCACACCCCTCTCATGTTTTATTCAAACTCTTTTATATTAGAACATGGGGTGCTAGCGCCGCGTTAAAAAGAGCTCTAAGCCGATTTTCACATTCAGAAAAGCCCTTTTAAATCTCATCCCCATGCAAGAATTCTCCCCTTTTTACAACCTTTTTTTAATGAATAGATGTCCAATAAGGGCTTTTATTGTCTTAGCATATGTTGCTTTTATTAGGTGAAAATAATTACGTTCTTCGGATCACCTCGGAAGTCCTTTCGGAAGATAAAAATGAGATAGTTTCACAGTGACTGCACAAGTCCTTCTGAGTTGGGTCGTTTTCCCCCTGGGTGCTTCATGTCCTAACACACACACATTCACCCCTCCCCTTTGATTCTTCTCACCATCAACCTCCCCCCCCATTTTCATCCCACCCTGAAGTGTGACAGCAGGCACTTGGCAACTGACACACACTTGATCTTATCATGCAGAGTGTGTGTGTATGGAGAAAAGGCTTGTGATTGATAAATGATTGTCACATGAACATTGTTTATTCCCACGTCCACTCAGGCCGTCAGGCTGTGTCCTTTTTCTCTACGAGCTGCTGCACTTTTTGTGTCTGTTTAGTTCAGGACAGAGTACTGAGTCCAGCAGCAACACCTCTCTCGCTCGCTCGCTCTCTTTCTCTCTCTCACTCTCTCTCTCTCTCATACACACACACACACACACTATTCCTCTCTCACACACAACCTCTCAAACAGCTTGTAATTAACCTTTGCAGTAAGGGGTTCTCTCTCTTTATCTATTTCTCTATCTCTCTCCTCATTTGTCTCTCTTTCTCTTTAATGCTGTCTCACTCTGGCACCGTTTCTCCATCTCTCTCTTCCACTCACATGGTTCCTCTGGTTAGTTGTAGTGCTCTAGTGGTCAGTATGTATTGACTATGGCTACAACTATCATGGTCAACACCAGAGACTTGTAGCATCATGTCTAAATCTTAAATAAATAAATAAAAACATGTGAAGTATCAAATTTAGCCTTGATTTATTTGAACATTTTTGAGAAGTCATTTTCTTGCCAAAATGAGGATTGAAAGTGAAGTCAAGTGCAATAAAAATGATAATCCTCCATATGACTGATATAATAGTGGTTGATGTAATAAGTCTAAAAATAAACTGTGATTTTTTTACTAATACAATAATTATTTATTATTGCTTTGTTATTACTATTAATGTTGTTTTTATTACATAATAATGATAATAATAATGTACTGGCCATGTGTTTACGTCATGACGGAAGAGTTTCCTCCCCACCAATTGGATGTGTGTGTGTGTGTGTGTGTTGTGTATGATTTTGTCTTTATTATATACTGAGAACCATATATTATTATTATTATTATTATTATTATTATTATTATTATTAATGGCTGCTGTTGTTACATACTTCCTGCATCCCATGTGTTAAAGCACACTATGGTTATGTCTGTAAGTTGGGGGTGGGAGGTGGGGGTGTGCTTTGTGCTGTACACCTTTTGAACATGAACATTATTAGTCACCCTTGAGAAAGTGAGAATGGCTTTGTGGGAATGGGCCTGGCGCTCGCTCCGGCATCAGTGGAATGAGGCTCAGGGGAGAAGGAGAGCGCCTTTTCCTTTTCCATTACACACAGGCCTGTGCCATAATGAAGGCGATTTTAATAGGATTTAATGCATGTGGTGGGGCAAGGTCCTGCTACCTTATGGCCCTGACAAAGGAATACGAGAGTGTAATCATGAAGGTTCATTTAGCGCTGGGCGTCCGCACACATTGATCATCCCCTCTTCCGTTCGTCCGTTCTGGTCATGCGGCCGGACGGAAAGAACGATGATGAGACAACGCTGCAGCAACACTTCCCTCTCTCAGTTTACACACCTCGCTTCAGATGTGACCTAAATTTAGCATAAAGGCCTGTTTTGAATGGCTCACTAAACTTTGCCATGTCTTTAATGGGAAATCATTTGGCCACTCAGCTGCCTGTGTGAGGGGTTTACAGAGGTTCCTTTTAGTGGAGGAAGCAACAAGAGTAAATATGTAGCCTCCCTCCGAGTTGAATGATGGATGAGTAATCGTTCATGCGTCACCGAGGCTTTGAATGGCAGAAATCTCTGGCCGGCCGTCTGCTCGTTAATAAAGCTGCTCTCTCGGCCATCTCCAGCTCCTGTCCGGGTCTGGCAGGAGCAGTAAAGGTGTTGTTGAACAGTGTGTTTCTCCTACACTGCTGTGTGAGTTTGCTCAGACACATTATCACCAGGCTTCTCTGAAGAGCAGCAGCTTCGGCCTCTCTCTCTGCTCTCGAAAAGGACCATTACTTGTCTTTTTTCGCAGGGCTGTGGGCCACTGAGGTGTTGTGGTGTGTGTGTGTGTGTGTGTGTGTGTTTTGTGGTGTAAATCCTCTCGCTGGCGGTTGATTGGGCAGAGAGAATGGGCGGCAGGGGTGTTTACCCTTTACCCAGCATCCCCCTCACAGCTGGCTGGAGCACGCTCAGATGGGCTGTCGCTTCGCTGAGAGCACCAGCACTGACTGCTAAGGTAAACAAGGCAAAAAGGAAAGGGAGAGAAAAGATTAACAGCATAAATGTGTGCTAAGGCCAGTCTGTTTGTGGACTGTGTTGACCGAGGTGGGAGTGAAGGAAAGTTGCCTAAATGTTGCTTGAGTGAACTCTTTCAGTACAAAGTGTGGAAAAGTCTGTAAACTAGCTACGATTCACATGCAGAAGTCTGTAACTCAGTAATGTCGACTGAGGTCATGTTTCTGCACCTGCTCTTTGTCTCGCACACATGCAATCAGTTAACTTCATGAATCCTAAACTATTTATTTAATTACTGATAACATTACAACCATCTTTAAGACCAAACTAAATATTCAGTGGTTAAATAATCTCTAAATCATTCAAATCATTCAAATGATGGTAATGGTATTATTAAGTATTTGCATACACTTTTTTAATACTGCATGAATTATGTAATCTAATCAGCAAATGCAAAACCTGCTTAAGTAATATTATTGTGCCCTAATTTAGCACTTTGTCCATTTTTGGAAAATAATATTAATAATTATTAATAATGGCTTAATTGTGCAATACTAAGTACTGTCTTAATTGCTATTGACAGATGTGCCCTTTAGGGCTATTGGCAATATCCTGGAGATACAACACGTATCGTACAGAGGTTATGATTCAATACATTGCCAAACTATAAGCAAGATATTACTGATATATTTTTATTGATACAGTGGATCCTCGGTTTTCGTCATTAATCTGTTCTAAAGTGTCTGTTGATAATCGAAACGAACGATAACTGAAGCAATATTTCCCATTTAAAAAAATAACGTAAATCCAATTAATCTGTTCCAGACACTCCAAAATATTAACAAAAATACATTTTACATAGAATAACTATAGTTTTACACACAGAACACAATGAGGAATAAATACAAAAGACTAATGAAATGGATAAATGAACATTTAACATCACTGTTACACTTTACACTGTTTTAAAGCATGCCAGTGTGGTCCAGCCAGCAGCTTTTATTTTGTACACCCGTTATCAGCTGCTATTTGTTTTCGCACCTGTTTTCAGGTGGTAGCGCTGCGTGCCGTCCTGTGATGTGTTTAGTTTGTTTTAAGTGTTATCAACAAGAAACAAGGAGAAACAAAACCAGAATGAAAGACAAAGGTGTGGTTAAGTGACAAACATGTAGGTGGATGCTTTGTTTTCATGACACGCCAATGAAAACCGGGCAGACGAACAATAGCTGGGACAAAATTTCCCTGAAAAAAGTCGATGATAACTGAATTGTACAATAACCAGGGCAAACGATAACCGAGGTTCCACTGTATATCTGATTTTAGAAAAACCAACTTATTTGCTAAGGTTAGTGGTGCATCTTTAAGCAACTTGTTTAGGTTGGAATGGAAGAGTCTAATGGCTGGAGACAGATTACAGTATTGCTCTCTATCAATCAAAGCTTTGCATATAAACTATTCATGAAATATTTTTGAGAATACATAGTCACAAAATTTAATATTGTGATAAAGTGCACTGATCATTTTTACATCACAAGCATTATAGTTTTACCCACTTATTGTTAACTAATTTTATTCTTATACGAAGTCTTGTTCTTATTTTATTTACATTTATATTCAATGTCATTTCTGTTGACAAAGTCTCTGAAGTGAACGTGTTGTAATCATATCTTAAATATATGGTAATGAATTTATTCTACTTTGGAGCACGTGTCAGTTTGTTTATAATGAAATGTTTGAAAAGGGCACATGGTGTAAAAATGGCAAACAAAGATGATATTACAGCAAAGGTACATTATTGTACAACTTGTGTATTTTCTGTAGTTAGGAAGTGAAGTTTAAAGGGGTAATTTAAAACTGGAGCTAGACTAAATCCAGAAAACCTCTCTGAAAGTGCTCTTCTGTCCCTGGAGCTTCAGGTGACGTGCCTGTGTGTGACTGTAGTGATGTCAGGCAGATTACCGTCTGCCGGAGGTTCATTGTGTCAGGTTTACAGCACACCGTGTTTCCAGTTCAGGGGGAAGTGATGACATGGCAGATAACGGAGGTGACTAAGGGGAAGCAGGCTTGGCCAGAGGTGACGCACCACCCAGCAGCTGGCACTTTGGCGGGCATTATTTAATCAGCTGGGTCACACTGTTACAGCGCATCAGTGCTGTAGGAAGAGGAGATACTGAAATGTTTTAGAACAACGTGGCTATATCCAGCCTTCCAAAGCCTTTACCTTTAAAAGCAGCCCGGGGTAGGAAGGACAGAACGCTCAAATCAAAACGAGTGACAGGACATCTTGTTACAATGATTATTTATTAAATTTAAAATATCTTTAGCACAGATTAAAAATCAGACACCTCCAACTATCATGATCATCATGAATGAAAAATAAACATTCCTAAAAAAAAAACAGTCCCTCTTCCTTCATAGGACACAACCTCTCCTTTATAGAATAGTCTTTCATTTGAATAAAAATGTACATTTCAATGCACAGGGCTGAGGCAAATAATACTTTTTGGGTCTTTTTTTAAATAAAGTCAACCACTGCATGACTGCATGGTGCTGTGTATTGAAAATAACATTGAAATATTAACAGTAAGTACTTCAGTGCCCTCATTCAAAATCCCAGCTTTAAGTGCTTCTTATAAAATAAAATAAAAAATGATTTCCATCGTCCCCCCGTTGATGATTTTGAGTCTGGCACTTTGAAAGGAATAAAGAAACATATTTAAACTATTGATCATAATGCACATCAATGCTGCAGTCACTGTTGATATGGCCAAACCTGTCAAATGGAACAAATACTGTCACGTTAAATAGAATTTCTCTCTTTTTAAAAGTTATTTGATCTATTTATGTACTTTTCTCGCAGTATAGACGTTCAGACGTGGTTGTTCCCCTTTGCTCTTTTTTTTGTTTGCATTTGCCTCAACCCTACCTTTACAAATGTTAAGACAGGTTTACAAGAAACAAAACACAATGGGGATGACAGCCAAAGGAAACAACCACTTACAGTAGCTAAAAACCCAAAACAAAAAGAGCACAATTTTCCACGTCCTTTTTTAGCGGAAATTTGTTTTTTTTTTTTTTATTATGTTTCTTTTTTTGATGTTTTTTTGTTGTTTTTTAGCACATGCCACATGAGACTTTGATTATAAAAGTACCTGAAATAATTGCTAGAATATCAGCATGCATAGCTGTTCGGTATGTACATGTATTTACAGTGATGAAGAGCCGACAGTGAGCTGGACATCTTTACATTTCTTGGATGATGACTTGGGGGGCGGGGTTATGGCACTCTACAAAAACAAAGAAATGGAAAAAAGTAGAACTCATTGCATGCAGAAATAATTTAACACAATCTTCATACATGAGAAAAGAAAACCATAGGCTACCACTTTTACCCATTATGGTCATTACTGTTTTCAGCAGCTCTGCTACATACAGTAGATACTCTGTGAGCACACAGGTTAGGAAGTGTTGGCGTACTATGTGGTCAAATACAGGGTAAAATACTGTAAAGGGTCTGTGTCGCATAGCACTAGAGGCCTATTGGGAGGACATTAGGTAACAAAAGGGGTCTATATCTGTCCCAACTACAAAACCGTCACCCAGCACAACACTCAGTACTGATGTGGATGATTATTAACTTACATTATGTACAGTAAATACAGTCAGTTCAGCGTGTGCACTCTAGGGCTTGGAGGCAGCTTATCTCAGTCTTAAGTACTTAAAGTATAGAAAACATCATTTACAAAGCCAAAGTTCTTAGAACCAGTTGTTACACCTGCACAAGTCTTTAAAAAACGTAATACACCCTTAATCGTCATTATTTATTGCAAACTAAAGCTGTTAATTTGGACATTATGCATGAGGTTGTCAGTGTAAAAAATGAAACAAACACCAGTTCTGGAAGACTTTGAATGTATTCTTCAGGAAAAGATTGCAGACAGGTTTATTGCAGTCGCTTAAAGCTAAGATGTGAATTTCAAACTGAGGTTTCCGTCATTTAATTTGCATCTTTCTCTCGTGGACTCATTTGAATGTTTGATTTTTTTTATCTTCATATCAGTTGCTTTGGCTTGTTCTCAGTATTGCTGCAGAAATGACCAAAATCTGTTTTTTTCCTGTATTTTCCTGTTTAACCCTCTTAATGACAGTTAATGCCCATCACGGGCGTGCACGGATAAACAAGACAGCAAAAAAACATCTACATTTACACTTTTTACACCAATATACACAGAGCACTTGAACAATACTCCCACCCCCCACCCTCTATTCCCCTCTTTCTGTGCTAAAGCGGACTGCGTGTGATAAATGGCGGCGGTGGGTGGCTCTGCATGTTAATGCGCTATCTCATAAAGCTTATCGCCACAGAGGGGTCACCGAGGTCAAGTGGCGAGAGGTTGAGCGTAAAGAGCAGTAAGATAGGGCTCCTTTCATTCTCTCTGACAGAGCAATCTCACCTGAACTCCTGCACTAAACATAGAGCTGAACATACCAGGGACTATTACTGTTCCACCGCTGAACAGAGGGGAAGTAATGTTTGGATGTTAGCTAGCTCTCTGTGGATCAATCACAGATCTATATTTAGCAGGGAAGCTTTTGAGAGGTATATGAGAAGCATATGCGGAAATGTAGACGAGGTACGACAGTCTAATAAAGAAAGAATGTCTATAGAAGCCATCCGCTGGTTTCTGTAGCCAGAAAAGCTGTAATACAGCTAGTGATTACTGCAGTTCAGTTCTGTAAGCTGTCCACTAGCTATGTGTTATCACGATAGGCAGATCTCAGTGAATCTAGGTTTGCGGGGACTTAGCTGCATCTTTGTCTGGCTTTTTAAATGTTCTTGGAAAAGACTAGACGAGAGCTTTGGGAAAGGGTTAAAGCGCTTTAGAGCTGCTTGTCCTCCGTCTCAATCCATTGTTTGGCTAGGCGTGCTAGCCTAGTGCTGAAATCACACTCCAACCCCATTAACGGTGGATAATCTCAGTCACGCTAGTCTTCACCCAGCTTCATTACAGAACGCATTAGCACTCCTGCGCACTTTACTGTAATAGAGTATGGGCGCTAGTCTGGAGAGTGTTTGCGCTGTTCCAATCAAGCAGAGGTGAAAACAAGGGCACATGAATAGACCAGTCTGGAGCGGAGGCGGTTCTGTATGCTCGTTCTAGCTTAGATGTCCAAATATCACCGGTTTTGTTATTCCTGCTTTTTTTATGCTTTTGTTATAAGAAGAGACACTGCACAACTGCACAGCCAGAGCAAGTACAAGGCCTGGATGCAGGGAGCTGCTGACAGCTCCTTTAACAAAGAGGGGATAGAGGTGGGGTAAGGAAGAGAGGCTGAGAGTGAGAGAGGGGTAATTTATTAACTTCCCCTAACCTCTCTCTCCGCCTGCACGCTACAGGCTGACAAATGGCCTTGTGGAACAGTATGATGGTCCCTTATTACCTGCGCCCTCTTTGCTTAATCCAAAAACAAGATTTCCAGGCCGGTCGCACATGCCGTAAAGAGATTGATGAAGTGGCCTTGTCTGCATGGCGTGTAAATATTTGGCCACGTAGGGTTGGAATGGTGGGGTTGGGTGCTGTGAACAGGGGTGATAAAGACAGCTAGGCGAGATGACGGGTGTAGCATGAGACATAAGACATATTTACCATTCATCTCATCTGCCTTTTTATTCTGGTCATTTTTTACTGCGCTCAGCACATTTGAGAGTCCAGTTTGGAGTAAAAAAATCATAAAAAATTCTTTAAGTAGACTTTGCCAAACGATGCAAACTTTCAGGACTAGATATACGTCTTTACTTCTTTCTTCTTTCCTGTTTTTAAAACTTAAGTTGAAAGAAGGCAGAGCTTTCTGCATATCACATTATTAAATGTAATTACCAGATGAGTAAATACTGTAGGGCCCCGGCTCTGCATATTGAATAATATGCCTGCATGTGCTAGCAAAGATTGACTGACATTTTATATCCTTTCATATTTCCTCCTTCAAATGTGTATTAACTTATCACTCCAAAAGCAGGTAAGACTCAGAAAGATGCATCCTTTTGATGTCATGTTTATTGACGCACTAACCAAAGGAGCGCACGACATCTGCGTACTTCAAAAGGCATTCGGTTTAACACACACACACACACACACACACACACACACACAAGCCATATTTAGCTTGGGAGGAGGGAATGAAGTTTGCTCACCAAATTTCTGGCAACAGCCTTGGCTTTCTTCCTGCAAGCTCTCTCTCTCTGTGTGTGTGTGTGTGTGTGTGTGTGTGTGTGTGTGTGTGTGTGTGTGTGTGTGTGTGTGTGTGTGTGTGTGTGTCTAACGAGCACTCTGTTGCAGGCTTCACCAGCTTGGGCTACAGCTGTTGATTTGTCCGCTTAAATGAGGCTGAGTCTTTGTACTGTGCGGTGTGTGTGTGTGTGTGTGTGTATACGCACTAAAGCTAGCATTTAAAGAGCTGGGCGTCAGTGCGCGTTTCTCTCAATGCCTGCCAGCCGATTGCTCCTAAACGTTGGCCTGTGCTTTTCAGCTGCGTGCACGCAGCACCCGGCGCTATTTGAAGATAAAGAACAGGCCCATTTCATGTGTCTCCTATAGAAGTCAACTTTCTGCTGGAGTTGCCTGTGAAGCCACGGCGACAGCTTTCTACAGCTAATGCAGGGAGGGGGCATGAAAGAAGAGGGTGGGAGTGTTTGAGCTAGGCGTCTGCTCTAATTCTCTCTGACATGTTTTTCTTTTCCTCTGTCCACCCCCCTATCCCCACCAAAAACAAAACAAAAAAAAGCCAAACCCGTGGTCCAGCCAGGCCCTCCTGTGCAGTTAGCCAGCTAAAGCACATGGATGATGAGCCATGCTTCTGCGAGACGTCATTTGTTGATGGTGTACAGACTAAACAAATGCTAACATCAGCTGTTTATATGGCCGCTTGACTGGTGTCATGCTAGCGCCAGTGTTGTTGCGTGAACTGAGTAGTTATGAATGGATTAGAAGGGATGGAAATTCCTTTTGATCCTGACAGTATGTGATATCTTCATTACCAACGTGCATTTTTTTTTATATCGGTATGAAGCTCCTCCTACCAAAAAATAGAGGAGAGCTTTTTTTGGGCATCCTTACTCCATCATAGAATCAGCTCATGTTTGGTGACTGGGGTTTTTCTATCTGAGCGTGGTTGGTGTGTAGTGTTGTTTAAAGCTGGTTTTCACTTTGACGTGTTCACAGATGTCTCCTAAAAAACCCTTTTGATATGAGCTGATTGGACACTTCTGGAAGCCTCCTTACACTGTACTGGACAACACTTCCTGAAAGCACAACACTCCTCTTATGTACAGCATATACATCTGTCCTGTGTGTGCACAAGACTTGGCAGGAATGCAGCAAGGAGATATAAAGCCTGCCAAACGATCCTCAATTACAGTTTCCTCCCTGGAATACATAAGAAAACACTGAGTGTGTGGTTTGACTAATTATTCGTTGGCATCATTGTTTCTTGCATAAAGACATGAAGACAGTTGCGCTCCACCTTAAAATGCATTCACAGAATTCACCATTTATAACCTCTCGAAAAGAAGTTCATCTCGGCTGTTTGTGGACTAGTTTTTGTCGTCTACATGACAGCATGCAGGTTCTTAAAGCTGTGTCTTGTGTACAGTGGAGTTAGAAGGTTCTGTATGTACACTCTCACAGCCTTGCAAGGCTGTGTCCGGTCATCAGGCTGAATGAACTGAGACGTCCAGCGGTCCTAGTGCGGTCTTTAGCCACTCTATAATGTTCTGCTGCAAACGTCCTGGACCATACCAGTCCTGCATGATCCAGTATGTTTTTTTCTGTGTTCTGACATCATGGTTGTTGTTCTTGTGTGTCCACAGCAACAGGGTGCAGCCACTACGGTGTACTGCGCAGTTTCCCCGGAGCTGGAGGGACTGGGAGGGATGTACTTCAACAACTGCTTTCGCTGTCTCCCATCTCCACAGGCTCAGGAGCCCTCCACCGCCCTCAGCCTGTGGGAGCTAAGCGAGAGGCTGATCCAGGAGAGGTCCTCCAACCCCCAGCCAGTGTGACCTCATGACCCCTTGACCTCTGACAACCCACCATCCTCCCTTTGTGGGTCATGTGCACCAGCAGCACCATCACTGAGTGTTCCATCACCAAGAACTGGGGGGAACTGTGGTTTATTTAAAAAAAAAGCAAGAAAAAAAGAACAGGGAATATACAGTAGACTGCATGATACTGTACAAAAAGCTGCCAAATCCACCACATGGAGGATCCCACACCGTCTGCTTTCTATTCTGCACTGCTGTCACTGTCTGCCACAGCCAGGGCCAGATCATCTACAGTAGATAAAGAGATTGAAATGGTAGACGGTGTTTTCTATTGTTCTTCTATATAATTCCCAGGTCGCATTGGGTTCCTCACTTTTCAGCCACATAAGCAAGCTCTAGAACACTGTACACTGTTCCCTAAACATCTAACACCAGTGTTTCCAGCTAGGGGCTCTACATTAACTAATAGAGATTGAAAAATAAAATGTTCTGGAAGTCACTGAACCTACACAAATATGTATCTGAACTGGATGAATAATGCTCGTTATTGTCAGTCCATTTGAACAGACCAATGTGCATGAGAGAATGTGTGCACTAAAAGTACAAAGAAGTCGTTGAGAAAGTGTGAGTGTGGTTTTTTTCTATTTACAGATAAGACCACTGAAAATCCCTAAGAATTGGCCCGTATAGATATGCTGTACATGATATACATAGAGTGCTGTTCTAAAGCGCTTATGATTCTCAGTAGTAGAAGATTTCATAACCCCCGTCTGCCTAGAGTCTCCAGTTCCAGACTATGTTGAACTTACAAAATGCTATGCTAATGCTAATTACAATGAAGCAGCATCTCTGAGGAGAACAGGAGGGCCAGTGCTGGCTAAGGGAAAGAGTCTTGCAGTCTTAAGAAATTTCTGATGGAATTTTCCTTTTGAGCTCCTTTTTTGTCCTTTTTTTTAATCTGTTGGTGTTGTTTCCCCTGTAGAAGGTGGTCTTCATTTGTTTTATTTCACTGAGGGCACTGTCTGTAGATCTGTTGGTTTCAGGAGGAGGAATATCAGTAAAAGGAGAGAGGATGGTGAAGACTGAAGGATGGCACCAGGATTGATCTCTTTTTTTTTCTCCCTCTCCTTTTTTCCTCTGTTTCACCCACGTCTTCCTCTTTCTGAAGGGTTTGATTTTGGAGAGGTTGTGCTTTGTGGCAGTCTTGGTGTCATGGGTCAATCTAAGCCATAAGAATTTCCAGTGTAACAGGACCTGTAAAGAGGAGAGGGGAGACAAATAAAGATTGATTTGAGTTGAATTTTGTGTTGACTGTTGAATTTTCTCAGTAAATTTGTAGGAAATATAACAAGACATTCTTTGGATAAGATTTACACACAAGGTCATTAGAAATGTTCACAAAACATTCTTAATTTTTTCCTAAGAACTCTTTCAGAGTTGGAGGTAGAACATTTTTTCTTTGGTTCTTCCTGTAGCATTAAAACTGAAATTCCACAAAACAGTTATATAAATGTAACAATTCCACAAAATTCCATAAAACTGAAATTCCACAAAACACTTATATAACTGAGATTTTATCCTAGAAACAAAATAAAACATACTGCAGAAACTTTAAAGGGTCTACTTTTCAAATATATACAGCTTGAATCTAAATATATTTTTATATATTTGTGAAAGGAGCTTAAATAAGCAGAGACACATTTTTCAGAGCGAGTCAAACAGCTGCGCATTTTTTCCCACCAAATGACACAATTTAAAATTACATTTGATGATGACATCGTAATTCCAGACATTCCATTGGTGGACTATCAGCCATGGAATGTGAATCTGGACAAAGACCTCTCCCCTCATCTCATGAATAGTCAATATATGGTTAGTGGCTGAGGAAAACAGAGTGACCTCACAGTTGTTACACTTTAGAAATAAAACCACATACAATTTCTAAAACCTATGACAAGTGTGTAGCCAACACCTCTGTTTTTTTCAGTTCAGAGCTCAAAAGTCTTGACTAGAAATGTTTAGAGAGTTTTTCACAATATAATAATTTTATATTAAAAAAAATATAATATAATATATTAATATATATAATATAATATATTAATATATATAATATAATATATTAATATATATAATATAATATATTAATATATATAATATAATAATATATATAATCAAAAAAATAATTTTAGATGGGTGTAATCTGTAAAAAAATAAAAAAGCTGTGATTTTATATACTCACTTAATATAAACCTATGATTTGACATTTGAATGAAACAAGCTTTTTTCCTTTATGGCAAGTTCAGGAATAATATGATGAGCTCTGCCCTGATTGGTTGGTGTACAGTTAAGTAGCACTGACACTGAAATAGCATGGGTGCCAGAAAATGGCTGGGGGCATGAATTTGGGTTGGTTATGAAACAGATTTTGGATTTAGTCCCTTTTATTGCCTGTTTTATTAATGCAGGCTTGGCTTTTAAGGGGGCAACAGTGTTTGAGGTTCAGTTCCATGAACTTTCATTCAACTATGCCAAGGTAAATACAGGTTTCCATTCTAGGGCACCGTTAAATATGGCACAACTGTTTTTTCTCATATTAAACCTGTGGAATAAAATGATATGATGTGATGTATATTGTATCTTCAAATTGAAGTACTGTGATACATTGGCTGTATAGTGCACTCAGCACTGGACAGCACTATTTAATTGCTCTGTTCTTTGGTAACAGTGTTAATTAAACTTGACCTTGTTGGTCAGAGTATAAAATTCACAAACACAGAAAACACTTACAGAGAAAGCACAGAATGGTGTTGACGGTGTGTGTGTGCACTGGTCGCTCAGTCAGAGCTTAGAGAGCTGAGCTGCTCTGACAGCACACAGGCCCTCGCGCCCTGCCTGTGTGTTTAGCAGCGCTTTGACCATGACCCGGAACAACTCCATAAACAAACCGCCTGTCACACACATTACTCGCTCCAGCAGAGTAATTGACACATCGAGAAACCAATCATACGGCAGAGCTGACCTGCATTTTCGTGCTTGGGCAGCCGGTAGAATCAATAGTGCAGACAGGCAGTCAGGTCCAGACACAGGCAACACTGAACATGCACTCAGAGCTCAGATATTCTACAGCATCATACACACACAGTATCTGCTTTTCCACATCAGGATCACTTAACTGGCCCGGTACACACAGGCATGTACAATGAAGTGGTCTTGGTGACATTGCTGCCTTAATACAGAATACAAAGTAAATAATACAGTTATCACAACACCACAGTGCGCCTTCCCGGCACTTCCTCTCTGTGGTGGGGCTATAAAAGGAAAAGTTCTGATGCCATCATCTGGTTACAACAGTATTCAAAGGACCAATCTATAATCTTTCTTTGAGTTTCTCTTTCTCTTTCTTATCCTCCCTAGAGCACTATTTCTAGTCTTTTTTTCTAACATGCTTGTTCTTTCTTCTTCACTCACTCTCTCAACATCTGTCTCGCTTTTCTTTATTGCTCACTTATTCGCTCTGTCATACTGCCAGCATATCTCTCTCTCTCTCTCTCTCTCTCTCTCTCTCTCTCTCTCTCACTCAAGTGAATTATTCCCTATCTCTCTCACTCTGTCTCTCTGTATATCTCTGGCTCTCTGTCAGTCTGTGTATCTCTCTGACTCTCGATCTCCATCTCTCTGTTTCTCAGTATCTCTCACCCTGTCTCTCGTGCAATTATTCTTTCTTTCGTTCTTTCTGTGTATCTCACTGTCACCTCTACTTCCATCTCTCTCTCTCTCTCTCTCTCTCTCTCTCTCTCTCTGTTGTGTAATCTGCACTCAGGTTTCATGTCTCCTGAGTGCAGGTGGCCTATCTCTGTACACAAACACTACTGTACAAGGAAACTGTGATGCAACCCAGAGACAGTACACACACTGTCCTCCAGCAGATGGCCGGTGTGCTGAGAGAAAAGCTGCTGTGTTTTTGGGCCTGATTTTGCATGCCAGGTAAAGCAGCAGAGCATGAGCTGAACACTCTTCAGGAATAAATGATCACATGCCTGCCGTCGCTCCTCATTTGTACATGTGTGTCAGAGCAGGGTCAGGCTCTTAATTCTGAATGAATTCTTTCTCCTCTCTGTTCTCTCTGTGTCTCCTCCAGAGAGCTGGATAGAGGCTGGAGAGGCAGTAAAAATGTCACTGTGTAATGAATGTGCTCATGAGAGAGAGAGATGGGGAGGTGAGATGTTGCTTGTTTTTTGGTCTGACACTGAGGGAGGTTAGCTAATGATGTGAGGTATGTAAAGCTGTAGTGGTAGTAAAGTGTGTGTGTGTGTGTGTGTGTGAGAGAGAGAGAGAGAGAGAGAGGGGTATGTGTGTGTTTGTGTGAAACGGTGGGTCAGACACACTGCTGGTTAAGAGCAGATAAAGTGTGAACACAGATGTGTTGTTTCTGGGCCAGCCAGGTGTCACATACTGTATTGTTTTCAAATGACCTGAACATAGATATGAAACCTTCAAGTCCCAGTGCAGCTCGGTCTCTCTCTCACACACACACACACTCACTCATTCACTCTCCCTCTCTGTCTCTCTCTCTCTCTCTCTCTCTCTCTCTCTCTCTCTCTCACTCTCT
>BRDA01013611.1:0-30054 GCA_036984385.1 Crenuchus spilurus | reverse complement strand
GTGTGTGTGTGTGTGTGTGTGTGTGTGTGTGTGTGTGTGTGTGTGTGTGTGTGTGTGTGTGTGTGTGTGTGTGAGAGAGAGAGAGAGTGAGAGAGTGCAGTGAGTACAAAGTGCATGTGTGCACATTGTATGCATATTTCTCTTTTGTTTTCGTTTTGATGTGTGTCTGTGTGTAAATGCATGCGATACTCCAGACTTTTACAAAATCAACGTTATTACAAAACAGAGCAAAACGGAATGCCAAACAAAAACTCTCCCAAACCAAATATGTGAAACAACAAGCTGCCCATCTGTCAACAAATGGGGCATGCATGTGTGTGTATATATGTGTGTGTGTGTGTGTGTGTGTGCACAGGAACTCCACACAATGGGGCAGCAGCACGCGCCTCACTCCTCTTATTCCCTTATTTATTTATTTCTGTTAGTTAGTTCCCGCAGAGCACGCAAAATTAATGTCAGCCAGCAGAAAATAGACATAGAAAGCTAAAATTCAGCACTTTCTGGCCAGAGAAGTTATTTATCAAGCTAACAAGGAGGGGAAGAGGCACCCTGTTCCTGCAGGCCTGCCTGCGAAATATGTGCCATTAAATTTCCAGCTTTGGGTTTTGCAAGCACGAGAATAAAAGTGAGGGTGTCAGGAAGAGGGGGAGAGAGAGAAAGAGAAAGAGGAGGGGCAGGGAGAGAGAGACACACTAAGAGGGAGAGAGAGGGAGAGAGAAGGAGAAAGAGAGGGAGGGAAAAAAAGAGATAGAGAGAAAGAGAGATAGACACACAAAAAGGAAAAGAGAGAAAAGAAGAGAGGGGGGAGAGAGAGAGAGATGGAAGGATGGAAGAGAGAGCAGTATAAATGCTGCCCCCATCTCAGATGCATTCATCGTCATTGGGCTGAGACACAGATGAACTGACCACAGTGAAGAGCTGCTTAACAGAGTGCATGTGTGTGTGTGTGTGTGTGTGTGTGTGTGTGTGTTAGACTATAGCAGGCTGAGAGACAGCCTGGGCTACAGAGAAACTAAACACAGGCAATATTTCCCTGAAGAACAGACATATCTTTCTCTCTCTTTCTCTCTCTCTCTCTCTCTCTTTCTCTCTCTCTCTCTCTCTCTCTCTCTCTCTCTCTCTCTCTCTCTCTCTCTCTCTCTCTCACCTCCTAAGACTGAAAACATAACACACTAGGCTGGGTGAAAACATTTAACACTAATTATCTGTCTTACAGTCAGACAAGTTGATTTTCTGTTTCACTTCTTTATTAATACTTTTAAAATATTAATACTGATATTCTATTTAAAAAATAGTTTTATGTTATCCTTTGTTAAAAGAATAAATACAAGTTTGTGGCAACAATTTAAAACCACATTATAAGTCACTTTGTAAGTCTTTTACATGAAATATAATGACAGGCTCAAGCCGGACAAGAGGAAGCACTTCAAAATGTTATATATGCCATAAAACACATTACAAATACAATTATAATGAATCATCAATATATGATTTATAAGAAGTGATTTTTGTGTGTTATACTATATAAATATTTTTTAAATAAGTAACCATAAAATCTGTCCCATAGTCTGGACAGGACTGGAATGTGAATAGTTGTGAATATTTTTGTTTATAAGAATTGCTGGCATGCTTAGTATTTGATTGTTCTGTGGAGGGTGATAACCCATCATGTGAATGCTAATATTGGCTCGTTGCTAAGCTATGTTGACTTCCCTATAATACGAGTGTATTACGCTGGTTTAATTAAATACAAGGCGCAATGCTAACAAGCCCATGTTGTAGGAAAGACCAGGGGGAAAGAGAGAATGGGGGATGGTGTATGGTGGGTGCGTGGATGGATTGAGAGAGAGAGAAAGAGAGAGGGAGGGAAAGAGAAAGAGTGGAGGGGCTGCCATGGGCTAGAGGAAGAACCGCAGGCTTCGACTGAGAATTTTTGAGGAATATGCATACATAACTTTGATCCAGTCGATGCTCATAAAAACAACATATACTTCACAATCTCAGCTGACCTAAAGTGAAGCTACAAAAAGGAATAATTTAAGTCAGTTTAAGTTTATGATCTGGAAATGTGGAGAAAATGACAGAAACAATGCCATTAACTACTCTTAATATAACAGTCTAGACATTAAATTCTAGATTATGACCAGCGCTGGTTTGGAATCTTCTTGGGCCGGACGTCAGAGGTGCCATGTGACAGGGTTTGCTTATAAATAAGTAAGCACACCAGTCAGTTGTAGCAGAGTACAAAATCATTATAGGCAAAGGACACAATCTGGCTGATGTCCAAAATGGTGTAAAAAATAGGACAATAGGGTACCTATTACTTAAGGGTGGTAGTATCTCAGAAACTGATAACTTTGTAAGATATTCTAGAGCCACTGTAGTGAAAGTGCACCAATAAACTGCTTATACATTGAGTGTCTCCCAATGGCATAAGAGTGGTGCCCCATAGGTCAGTGATGCATGAGGGGAATGATGACTCTGGCGAGTGGTACAGAACAATCAACGCATCAGAGTGGACCCGTTAACCTCTATAATGAACAAAGAAGCAACAAGAAAAATGTCAGACAACATCACTGAGTGAACACTTATATCTGGGACTGCCAAGCTATGTATATAGTATTGTAGTACAGTGCTCATCAAAAGTGCTCATTTGTTTATATATTTATCGACATTGTAAATTAACACTGAAGTCATCCAGACTATGAAGGAACTCATAAGGATTCATGTAGAAAACCTAAAAGTGTTAAACAAACCAAAATATGTTTTAGATTTTAGATTCTTCAAAGTAGACACACAACTGATGTCTCAAACACATTAAGAGGCAAGAAATGCAAGTCATGAACTCTTGACAAGGCACAGCTGTTAACTGAAAGCCATTCCAGGTGACTACCTCATAAAGCTGACTGAGAAAATGCCAAGAAAGCTGCATCTAAGTAAGAGGTGCCTACTTTGAAGAATGTAAAATATAAATATATTCTGGTTTGTTTAACACTGTTTTGTTTACTAAATGATTACATATGTATGTATTCGTAGTTTTGATGACTTTAGTATTAATCTACAATGCAGAATATTTTTAAATCTTGAAAAAACACTGAATGTCCAGAAACTGCCAAACTTTTGACTTGTATGTACAGCTCTGCTAATTTATAACAGTAAATCTAAACTTATAAAAAATAATAAAAACCTTTTTAAAGACCCCACCGTTTTAAAAAAAAGAATGTACAGTTTAAGCACACAATGTGATGGCACTTTATGGTAAAATCAGAACATAAACAACAAATACAAAAACTGTTATAACACTAATTTTGTTCACTTTTTAAACACCACACTCATCTGTGTGGTGGTGCAACAGCACTAATGTTTTTTTCAGCATCTGATTCAGTTTATTCCTTGTGGTTTGGCTGTAAAGCTGCTGGTTTGCATTCAGACAAGAAAATGTTAAATTTCAAGTGACGTCTAGTGGATGTTTTTAGCCTAAAATACCTCTACCGATTGGTAGAGATGGCCAAGATGAGACAGTGACTCAAATGTGCTCTACCAAATGGTTGAGCAGAATGTTAAAGGGTTAAAATAATGAATGATTGTGGGGTAGCTTTAAGAAGCTTCAGATGTTTGGTTCCTTTCACCACCACTGTGAGTTATATTATCTAAATCAAACCATTCTGCAAATGTAAAAATATAAGATTTCAATATTTTAAGTTTTAAATGTTTATTTTATTTAAAAGACACAATTATGCAATTCTATGCAATTATATCATTCTAAAATGTGAAATTCCTAATGTGGACAAACTAGTTTCTACATTGGTTCTGCACTGTAGACGAGTCATTATAGCCAATTACAGCATGGATGGACACTGCAGTGTTCATTGAGTAAGTGGTCACAGGATATGTGTGTGTGTGTGTGTGTGTGTGTGTGTGTACTGGGCCATAAGCAGTGGAGGACAAGGCCATGAAGTGCAGTACCAAGTTATATTTTTAACCTTATGGATAGAGCAGAGTGTCTTCAGGATCCTGCCGCTAAAGATAGCCCTGCTCCTGCCTGTCTTTGGTTATAGTTCACAGCTTTCACACACACAAAAACACACATGCACAGTGGGCCTACTCCACAGGAAGGCAAGAGCGACTGTGTGTTCTGTCTTTCAGAGGGAGAGGGAGAGTGTGAGATAAAGAGAGAGAGAGTGAGAGAGAGAGATGGTATATTGTTTGGAAATAAATCCTGAAAGGTAAAGGTAAAGCCTGTGAACTACGTGTTTGGCTCGAGGAAAGCTTCTGCCTTCTCCAGAATCAATTCTGTCTTGTAGAAGAAAAAAAAACAAATTTAAACATCTATCTTTCCAGCAACATGGGCTTATATTCTACATTTTTCTTGTGTATTTTGTCTTTTTTCCCTCGAGGTGCACATATAACATTTGTGTGCTTTTATGTACTAAAACAGTTATAATTCATTATAACATGAAGAACACGACATTTTTGTTATTATACCTTTAAGACAATACATTATATGTAAATAATCTCCTCACTTATTGGTTACCTCATTCAAAAACCAATCTGAGTTAATTAAGCAAGAAACTTGTAAATACCAAACGCGTTTAAAAAAAGCCATTTGTTTTGGAACAGCACTATGCTTAATAATTCCTCCACATCTTCTACTCATATAACTGCTACACACTGTCTACAGTAACAACACTCTTTATAACTTCACCTTGAAAAGCCTGAGGTTGAATGGGCAGTCATATGAAGGTCTTGATTTGAGGGAGGGAAGCAAAGAGACCCCAGGACACAAAGCATCCCCCTCTTATACTTACAATCCCTGCCTTGGCATAAATGTTGTTATATGATCATATTATCTGTTATCAATATTTTAACTGCATATGTAAACAAATTCATCAAAACCAAATCTCAGTGGGCAAAGTGTTATCCTCCATGTGTGAATACAAACAGTAGAGGGCAATCTGACCACTTGTCTCCACAGCAAATCATTTGATTCAGTGCATACAGCGGTCATAGTTAAGATTCAGAGAGGGTGAAGAAAACCGTACATGGCCTCACCCCCTCACCCACACACCCTCAGATGAAACTGACTATTCTCACAATTACTCCTTCATCTACCAATCATATGTAAATGCCTTCATAGCTGTAACATCACCATGATGAATTTCCAACAGGCTCTTAATGCTGCTTAGTTTCCACATATGGACTGGAGGGTGAATTGTGGGTGCATAGGAAAAGCACGGAATACTTCAGTTCCCATGTTACAGGTCATTTAATGTGCTAACCATTCTCTCTCTCTCTCTCTCTCTCTCTCTAACACACACATACTTTGTCCCTCGCAGCATGCCCTGTCCCCTCTGTGTGTGACCTCAGCATTGTGTCCTGGAGTTACAGTAGGGAAAAGTGCTGCTGTATGCAGGAGTATCAGCTCAGCGTGTCCAATACTGTCCTATCATATTCATCCTATCCCATCACACACTCAGAACACAAGCACACACACATCTCATGCACACACACTCTCTTTCATTCTCTTTCACACATTCTCATGCATGCACTCTTTCTTATATACCCGCATGCACACACAGTCTCATACACACAATGCAAAGACATATTTTGCATTGTGAACCTGGGGTATTTTAGGCAACTGTAGGTCTTCTCTTTAATAATAGTACTACCGTAATCTGCATCATTTCCACAATGATATTACGCTTTAGTGCAAGGCTGTACTAGCATACTTTCTACCTTTAAAGTAGAAGAACCTGTTTAAATGTAGACCCATCATTCAAATCTTTAATCAAACATGTCCCCATGTATGCTAATTTCTGAGCATATAATTCAGCATTAAATGATTCCACAATGTACAGTGCTGCTTCAGTTTTTCATCTTAAGATTAATAACTAAATAATACATGTCCAGATTAAAGAGTCTTAATTCATAAACATATATAACATTTACATATGGTGCCACATAGCCTTTTAAAACAGTTCCTTCAATTAGAGCATTTTTTTAAAGCAGCATCACATTTTAACATTCTTATTCAAAATCACTGAGTAATCAATCTCATGATGATAAACTGAATAATACGTGTGCAGTTGAAAGGGTCAGGTGTTACACATATTCAGCTCACATATGCATACACACACTGATACCCTGCATTGACCACAGAGCCTTTAAATAAAGTCAGGCCTTCGATCCTGAGCATGAACAGAAGGTCAGTGAATGTTTCAGTTTCTCATAGAGTGAGTCTGCAATGCTGCAGCGTTAAAACTGTACGCAGCACAGAACAGAGCATCTACCTGCCAATGGTCACACCAGGTCACCACAGGAGTTTGTGTGTATAGAGAACAGAAGAACAGTGCCATTTTTTTAAATATTTGATGACTTATTTAGACTTTTAAAATAAATGTGATTATATGTGCTAAGAGTGTATGCTGTGTAGGTATTTGCATTAGGTTTTATCCTCAATTATCTCAAAAGTTTTTAGATGATAAATTCCGATTTCCAAAGGAAAACTATCCTCCACAAAATGATAACAGAAAAATCACTGATTAAAGTGAAATGACCAGACAGAGTTTGAGGCATGAAGAGATGAAATGTTTTGTTCGTACCTCAGACTGCAGGGGGCAGAGAGCAGGAGAACATGTCATATCACAGGTGCAGAAATTTTCTCGAAGACCTGCGATAATGAGAGATAGAGAGAGAGAGAGAGAGAGAGAGAGGAGAGAGGAGAGAGATTAGTGTTTGTGCAGTAAATCCCTATAACCATCCTGATGGAAGATACTTTTATCATTCACATCAATCTAAAAACAAGTAAAAACATTTTCATTTTTGGAGAATAAAATTTAACTAAAGATAAAAAACTATTTCAGTAACACAGAACTTTCAAATAAACTTGCAAAAACTATATTGCTATAGACTTTTTAAATTAGGGTCATGAATTTCTACATTCTTTAGATTAACATTCTGTCCTCACATACACACACACCTTCCTCTTTTATGGCACATCAAATATGTGATAAAACGCAACTACATGGCATATGGTAAGTATGGTAAATATGCCTAATAGCATAATAATAATAATAATAATAATTATTATTATTATTATTATTATTATTATTTTTATTATTATTATTATTAATTCTCCCTCACAAAACACTACAAACCCAGGTTCCAAACAACAGCACAGTATATAGAAGTCCCATAATTCAGCAGCTTATACCACATTAAACACATCAATAATGGTACAAACATAGCGGCCTGTGTGACATTCCTACAGAGCAGCAAAAAAGAATGAACCAAAGACAAGTATGTTATATAAATGCCACTCTATAGCTCCAGTCCAGTGTTAGCAGCCTTTGACCTTGTGCTAGTGCTGACGGTGCTGAGAGAAGAAGCCCTTTTACACTGACCTGACACTATTTTTCTACATTCCTAACAAATGCAAATGCTAATATCTGTGCGTGGGAAGAGTGACTTGTGATGATCTGCTTAAACATAAAACACAACTAAAGAACTGTTACATTTCTGTTACAGTTAAAGATACAGGCTCACAGTGAAGCACTGTTAATACCTGAATACTTAAAGCCATTATGACAGCCTGAGAGGAAGGTTAGTTTTAGATTTTTTTCTATTTATTAGAATCTTTACTTTCAACTTAACATTCAGTGGTATTTAAATGATACAGTCACACATTTGCATACCTAACATACTGAAAAAAATAAAATAAAATGTAAAGTGTTCCATTTCTTTTTTTTCCCCAAATATGTCAAATTCAGCAAATAAACAAAAACTAAATTGTGCAAGACGTTGTATTTACATTCATTCTCTGTAGCTGTTAACTTTGTTTCACTTAGAAAATCAACAAAACATGACATTTACTTTTGCATAAGACTGTATTTAGATGAATGATAATTAAGGATAAGGTGAGAATATGAAAAGCATTTGCAGAGGACTCTCTCAGTTCAGACTCATACTGTTTCCAGTATATTATCCTTAAGAATATACTTAATAATAGATGATTCATTCAAACAAACAAAAAAACAGCACCTGTTAGCTCCACAAGCAGGTACAATTAGTGTGAGTACGAGTGTGTTATTGACAGCACAGAGCCTCTGAACTGTATTGGCTTTACACATTCCCCTCACTGCTCTGCTCTGTGCACCAGGACATGACATCACTCGCACAGGTCAAGCTCACAGAGAGAAGAAAGAGAGCAGGAGGAGGAGAAGAGGAGAGAAGAAAAGAAAGACTCTGGAAGTGTTGTACTGTGAGGTCACCTTGCTTGGCTGAGAGATCAATGTCTCTTTGACTGGCTGGCTAAGGAGAAGACAGGGCGAGAGAGGGACACGGAGAGAGAAGGAGAGTGAGAGAGAGAAAAAGAGAGAGAGCATGACTGCAGCTAAGATACCTTGCCAGTAAATCACCTTGCCGGCTTCATTGGGATGCAGGTATAACACACACTGGGCACTAGGCCAGCTTTTACACTACAAATGTCACACACACACACACACACACACACACATGCATACACACAAACACATATGTGCATACAGTTATTGTCCACCACATAATAGCCAATCGAGCATAGCAACAGATCTGCAGATTTAACTGTAAGTCTGTCATTTTCCAATTTAATAACACAAGTCCAAGAAAAACACCACCACAACAATGTGGAATTTAGCACAGTGTTGTGTTAAAGAAATTCAATCAGATCAATAATTCAATCACTCATTTCTCAATAGTTCTCATACCATGTTCTATCCCAGCCCACAGCACACAAAACAAATACACTCATAAACGCTTCAATACTACACACACACACAATATCTGTAGGAGTTTCTCTTGTACCCCCCACCCCTCCTCCCCCAATCCCTCGAGCAATCACAGTCCTGGCTGAAACACACATCTTGAGGATATAAACACGACATCTTTAGAAATACTGCAGCGTGCCCCATGCTGGGGGAGAAAAAGTTAAATTATTAGCTTTTCAAATAAATGCCCTATAACTCAGCTTTGTGGAGCACAGGCTGGGTCGGGTGGGGGGAGCAGCAGGCATGTCGGGCGGATGATGGACACACCACGGTGGGGACATAAACTCTCCCCCGTTAAATCACTTTAAATGGAAATGTTTAGTGGCAGAGATGCAGATGAGCCTGGACTGCCGGCTGCAGAAATTGTTTTTTGGTCTCCGTCTGAATGGAAGCGCATTCTCTAATGTCCTCCTGACTGTCCAAGCCACTGTGAGTAATCCGATACAGAGCACACAGAGGCCTGAATGGTCAAGAGAGAACCAGAATGAATTCCTTTATGTTGAAGTGCATGAGGTGAATCATCTAACATTGCACTAGTTGGTCTGCATCATTGGTAAAAATAAGCTATTAATGAAGAATAGAGGTCAAGAAATCATTAAAGACTTACGATTATACGTCTATTGTTCCACACCTTAGCACATTATGTCCAGGACTTTCTATATCACAACAATCTTCTCCACATTGTGTATTTAACCCATAGTCTACATGTCCTTTATTGAGAGAGAAAAATCCTCTTCCAAGCATTGATTCTAAGAGAGGCTCTTGCTGATATGATTACAGATAATAATGCATGTAGATGATTCAAATGCCAATATGCATGAGGGAACTGTGATTTCTCATTGTTGGCCTTTGATGCAATAGACCGATATAGTGACAGAAGACAACTATATTATCAGTATTAACCTAATCACAGTTGCCCCATGGCCAATGATCAGGGCACATGTGGTGTCAATACTTCACTTCTGATTGAATTAAGCAGAATACAATCCTGAGAGTCTGCAATTTACAACAAACATACCCACACGTGTGATTGCATGTGTATGTGACTGTACATGTGCATGCCTGCTTGATATACACATATAAATGTTGATTGATTTATTACAAGTGTGATTGCTATCAAGCTAATACATGGAATAGATTATTAAACATGAAATGTTTTACATAAGAACATTTATATTTGTTGTAAATCTGACGTTTTATTCACATTAAGAAGCAGTGTGCTTTTAAAATGATGTGAATTTGGTGTTTGTACTATAACCTGTGGAAGCTTCTTCAAACATTAGGAAAAAGAACTCCTGCAGGCAATCACTTCTGACTGAAACATTTTCATCAGCTGCTACTGCTCATGCCTTCTTAGATCCCTATAATTAAACAGCAATTCAATTAAGCAATCAGACTTCAAAATGACGATATCACAGAAAACTGCACTATTGCACTATTGTACTATTGTGTCTGACACAAAGGCGCTGCTCGAGCCTCCAGCAGCTCTGCCCAGCAGGAAGATGTGCATGCTACACTTCTACATTCCAACACTCCTGTAATTAAACAGCACTGCATATTGACCTCATCAGGTAGAAAAGCCATAAATTACAGCATACAAGCCCCACTCAAAGGCAGTCTATGCCCAGCTGTGGAGGATGGCCAATAATTCATCATTTTAAAGCAGCAAAAACAAGGTCCTTTCTCTGCTATTAATCACAGAGGAAATCATTGCATTTTCCACAGTAGAGAATACAGTGCTCAAACTCACAACTGAGGAGTGAAGAGAATATCCACACTGAACAGAGAGCTTTCTTAGATAAGACAATCTTGTAGACATTTGTAAACCCATCATAGAAAGAGAGAGAGAGATTTGTGATTGTGCAATAAATCCCTTTAGCCATCCTGATCTATCATTTTAAACTTCATGTCATGTCAATCTAAAAATAAGTAAAAAACAAAGTTGTTATTTTTAATCTATGCATAGCAAACCTCCAGGAAACCACATTCAGAACACGAGATCCATATTGTTGCTTTTTATTGTTAAAGTCCTCCCTTCTCCTAATGCCACTTCACTCTTATCAGCAGTAAAATAAGTGCTATAAGTAAAATAACTCTTAACTCCAGTAAAATAATACTATAAGTAAAATAACTCTTAACTCCAGTAAAATAAGTGCTATAAGTAAAATAACTCTTAACTCCAGTAAAATACGTGCTATAAGTAAAATAACTCTTAAATCCAGTAAAATAAGTAAAATAACTCTTAAATCTAGTAAAATAAGTGCTATAAGTCAAATAATCCACAACTCCAGTAAAATAAGAGCTATAATAACTCATAACTCCAGTAAAATAAGTACTATAAGTAAAATAACTCACAACTCCAGTAAAATAAGAGCTATAAGTAAAATAACTCTTAAATCCATTAAAATAAGTGTTATAAGTAAAATAACTCATAACTCCTGTAAAATAAGTACTATAAGTAAAATAACTCATAACTCCAGTAAAATAAGTAAAAACCCATATCTCCACTAAAAGAAGTGCTATAAGTACTGAATATCAGTGAATGAGCGTTAATTAAAATGCTCCGTCGAAACATGAACGTAATGTGAATAAATATGATTAAATGTACATGATTGATTAAATTAGGCTATATGAGCCTGTAATTGTTTGGATTGAATTCGTAATGGAAAAAGAGAAGTTGTAGTAAATAAATGTAGTTCTTTTAGACTGGAGGAAAAAGCCTATTTCTTTTAGTAAACGGTGGAGCTCTTGGTTAATGCATATCAACGAAAATGCACTAAACTTAACGTAAGACTGAAGAAATGACCGACAGTTTAAATGGTCTTATTTAATATCCTCGCTGTTTAACGGCTACAGTCGAAGATGTTCTTTTATGTTGATTTTATTTCAGAATATCACTCTCAGCCTGTCAGTTACGGACACTTCATCATTTTTCTGGCGGACGGGTTTTATTTTACAAAGATATACGAGTAGGATTTTCACCAGACTTTTCTTTATTTCAGTATAAACTGATGTGTTCAACAGGTTAGCGGTTTCAGTGGCAGTCTGAACATGTAGAAGTGAATAATTAACGGCGGAGAGCGAAGGGCAGAGCAGATCACCCTGACAGGGAGAATACAATCAGAAGGTGGTTCTCATTAGACTTAGACTTAGTTTTAAGATTAAAATATCGAGTATTGATCTTTCCTCTTAAACAAAACCAAAAAACGGCTATTCTTGCGCCTCCATCAATATAGTAACACAGTAAGACTATAACAGGACTTTACCTTAAAAATGTGTTCAAAAATAATGAAAATACATCGCTGTAATAGACTACTGTCATATTTAACAGCCAATAATTTGTTTACCGCTCAGGAAACATTTTACTTGAAAGGTAATCTTGAAAAAAAAAATACTCGAAATTCAAAGACACTCATTAGCATAGCATATTAATATTAGCAACTAAACTTAAATTTCAGATAAACACAACTCTTCTGCTGCAACAAGTGATGCACTTCAGTAGTTCCTGATTTCCAAAATGTACACAATACGGTCAAAAAATGTCTTAAAGACTTTATTTAGTTGTATATGAAGTCTCTGTTTTGTGCTCTATTGTTTTTGTTTCAAATAGGCTAAATTAGCCTGATAAATTAGCAGCTGCTCGCGATGTGTATTGTATTAATATACAGTAACACCGTAGGTAAAACATAACAAATGTATATAAGAAAAAATTAGAGAGCAAGAAAGTCGTTTTCATAATTACAAATTTATTGAAGGACTATGTGGCGATGTTAGGGTTTAAAGGCTCCAGGAGCTGTCATAAGAATCAACACCAAAACATATACAGAATTACAAAATGGCTCCTGTTGAGCGATGAGTTAAGTTAGCATAATCATAATTCCTCACTATTAAGAGTGGTCATCATGTCCACATCTGTGATCTACTGCGAGTAAATCTTATAGTGGATTTTAGCCCGCAATATTTCAGTAATGTTAGACTTCAGTTAGTCATACAGCAGGGTACATTTTTAAAGCTTTAGGCTAATTATGTACATACCAAAATAATGTATGTTTAAAAATTAGGAATTCAAATGACAGTTCAGTGCACTGGAGTTGTTGAAATATACAAGAGTGGCCAGTGACAATTTAGCATATTGCACAGCACAAACCTGTAGATTGACTATTTAAAATAAAAGCACTATTTCACACAACAGGCCTGGCCTCTCAGGACAAAATACAGCCGTGTGTAACAACGTATTTTTATAAAAGACCAAACAATTTCCCATAAATAAAGTCCTTTTTCAGCATTGCTCAACACAGAAAACGTCCAGCCTGGTAACTTTCACAAGGTCTGGTACATAAATAAAGACAAGCATGGTGACAGCGTAGAGCTTCTCTGGGGGAAATGGATGTCACTTTTTTGTTCAAAGTTCCAAAAAAGTGCCAGACCACACGATGAAGAATGGATGTAACCCGAGGCACTCCAGTAAAGTTAATTCCAAAAAACATACAGTCCACCAGCACGACCAGCATGCCGACAGCAGTTACATAAACTCTATCCTCTTTACAACGTTTACACAATTTAGCACATTTTTACAAGATGTACAAGATGGAGGAGAGTGGGACAAAAACAGGTGGTGATGTCTCGCTAAACAAGCAGAAGAAACCCGACCGACGGTTCTTAATCATTCAAAACTCTTTCAAAACTGCTTTTAATATAAATGTGGATGAGCGGGGAAAGTTTTAGGTGCGCATGCGCAGAGTGGTCCAGCACGTCTCTGTCAAGCTGAAGCTCATAAAACCCCAGATTGACAGAAAAAATAAAACTCACCGACAACTTGGCCTTATGGGTGGTTCAAGAGAATTAAAAGCAGCGTAAATGAGACGTGAGACGTTGCTGCAAACTTAGGAAAAGTCTGAAGTATGGTTCCTCTATTAAATTATTCTTAAACTTTGACCCGGATCTCCAGACTTCGAAAATTAAAGAAAAACTAAACTACGTCCCTCGTCAAATGTAACTTTGACTAAAATAAAAAAAATGCTCATAAGTCGCGTGAGAAACTTTCTTTGTGTTGTTTCTCTCTAAATCAAGTGCTGTCAAAAAAAGCAAAAACAAAAAAACACAAAAAACTCACATGAAAAACTCCGGAGAGGAAGGGTTGTTGTCGCTGCTCGAGCCGTTTTCTCTGAAGCCGTTCCCGACGAGCTTCTCGTACTTCTCCTTGTAGGCGTCCCTCTCCCGGACCAGCCTGGAGATCTCCTGCTTGAGGTGCTCCACCTGCTGCAGCAGCTGCGTCTTCTCGCCTTCCAGCACGTGCCGCTGCTGCACGCGCTTGAAGCGGCACGACTGCGCGTAGCCGCGGTTCTTCAGCGTCCTGCGCTTCTGCTTCAGCCGGATCACCTCCTCCTTACTGACCCCGCGCAGCTGCCGGTTCAGCTCGCGCACCGACATGGTCACGAGCTGCTCGTCGGAAAAGCGGTCGTCGAGGCGCGCGAGCTGGTGGCTGCCCGTCGAGCCTCCGCCGCCGACTCCTCCGCCGTTGGGCACGCCAGGCGCCGTGGCGCCGTTGTGGTGATGGTGGTGGTGGTGGTGGTGGCCGGCCGTGGCGCCGTGGTGGTGGTGGTGATGGTGGTGGTGATGGGGCGCGCCGTTCTGCGCCGCCGCCGCCGCGATCACGGCGGAAACGACGGCGGCCGCCGAGCCCATCTCCTCGCCGGCCACGGCGCCCCCAGGTCCCGCCGCGCCGCCGAACTGCTGCCCGCGGGCATAGCCGTCGAAGGTTTGCAGCTGGTGGCTGCTGCTGATCAGCGCCTCTACGGCGTCCTCGGGGCTGAAGCCCAGCGCCTCTGGGTTGAGCTGCTGCTGGTAGCCCGTCATCCAGTAGAAGTCCTCCAGGTGCGCCTTCTGCTCGCTCCCGGAGCCCGGGCTGGGCGCCGAGAAGCTGGGGGAAGGGGGAACCGAGCTGCAGGGCGTGCTCATCGGCGTGGAAGACACGGATCCCCCGGCGACTGGGCGGCTGCACTGGCTGATGCTGCGATCGGGCTCCACCGGCTCCTTTTTCACTTCAAACTTCATCAGATCGAAGTCATTAACATATTCCATGGCCAGGGGACTGGTGGGCAGGTCGGAGTTGCTCATTGCCAGTTCTGATGCCATCCTTTTGCTGTTGACAGTCCTCCAAAGGGGGTGAAGAGCAGCTGTCAGACTGGTCGGGTTCGAGACAGTGTGAGCCAGCTTGATTTCTTTATTTAATTCTTCAAAAACGAGAGAGGAAGAGGTAAAAAAAAAAAGACTGCGGATTTGTGTTATAAATGAACAGCCTGGACGGGGTGTTTTGTCGTCTCTGCCGTCTCTCCTCTCTCAACACGCGGATCTCGGCGCGTCTGAATGTGAAACATTTAACACTTCATGGCTTCGCTTTTTTCTGTCTTTCTTTTTTCTACAACAATTGCGTAAAACTGAGGAGGTTAGCGTGCATGTGACTGGCAAATTGTTGCTTTTGCAGGAAAAAAAGAGCACTCCGGGCGTGTAGTAGAGTTTTTAAAGGATCGCCCAGCAGACGAGTATAAAAGCAATGCTGAGTTTTATAGCTGCCCTGACGTCACGTTTGAAATCGGAATTGGACTCGGAGGCGCAGCCAATGAGGCGGCGCCATTTGATGGTTAATTTGCATATTACAGAAGAAACAAAAGTTTTTCCTCAACTGTTTGTCCGGACCCAGATGCGTGTTGGTGCTTTTAACTGTTTAGCAACGTAAAGACTGTTACATATCCCTGTTAGAAAATCTACAAGACTGTTTTAACTGCTTTTAATGTTGTTGATGTACACATAGGTTCAGTAAACATGTTCAGGAGTCAGGTTTAGTCTGTGGACTGAAATGCCACATTAAATTCACATTGTGGTCATAAACAACTATTTTTCCTGACCATTAAACACTTGGGAGACGTAAACATGCAAGGCAGAGGTACGTTTACTTGTATAAGCTGGTGGTGGATGTGTTTAGAAATGATGTTTGTATTGTGTTGATTTATGAGAGATAAAGTGCGAATGTGCCTCTGAACGATTCATTCCGCAATCAGTCAGAATTAAGCACTTTGCTAAGAGATATCTCCGTCTAAAAGAAGATGTAAGCTTAGATAATATTCAAACTGAAGTATTGTGTTTAGATTATGACGAACGGTGTCATTTAGTGTCGTCAAATCGTGCTCTGAGCTCTATCGTGTCACTCCTGCTCCAGTGTGAAAACACAACAGTGCCACCTTTCGGAGGAAAAGCAACCTGCACATAATGGCCCACACTCACTAAGGTTTGGCGGGTTAGTATATTACATTTCAGTAACTTCTCTAAATGGTTGCTGTAGATGGAAGATTTTATGGCACTATACAGACACTAATAAGTTAAACCTCATCATAGCTCACTCCTGTCGCCGGTAGTGACGTCGAAAGGTACTGGGCTACTTCCTGTTTGATCCGAAGTCTAGCCACAGTTGATTCGGAGGCACATGTTGCTTATGCATGGTTTAAAGTTTTAAATGATATTTTGTTACATAAGCTGTTTTAGCTCTAAAACGCTTAAAGTGTTATAAGTGAGGTTTATGTATTGTTTCCCAATTGTCTTAGAAAACTATTTTTTATGTGTAAACTTGTACTGTATTTGTATTGTATTTAAATAGAGGGGCCAAATACAAATTTCCCCGAGTAGTCTAATCTATATATTCCAGTATCAACACCAAAACAAGAGACTACTTCATTATTAAAATTACAACCAAATGGTTTGGGTTTCACATTGTTTATCTTAGAAGTGCTATTTTGCTAAGAAGGTTAGCGAAACAGCCCATGAACAAGTGTACCCAAAACAAAGCTACTTTTTTGCACAAGTGCTCTGTAGTGACAAACCCCATGTTTCTAGTGAGGCTGTGTGTGAACACGTGCAGTAAAGCAGAGTATTCTCACAGGACACAATCTAGTGTGGAAATGCCACCCAAACTACAAAGCCGCCAGCTTCAGAATAAAAAAACAACCACACTCCCAGAGCACCAAGTGGAAGTAAATATTCTCTTGGTCTCCATGACTGTTCTTCAGGACCTAAACTGGGAGAGAATAAACATATTATTTCATTAATTAGATCACCAAACAAAAGCCTTTGGAGGCCTTTCAAGAGCTCTGAATAAATATTGAATTTATGTCCCATCTGACTGCATAACAGCTCAAGCGTCAAGAGGAATAACGAGAAGCAGAAGATAATGAATATATATAGAAAAGCTTTTGGCAGCAGAAGTGAGTGCCTTTTTAAAACAAGTTCAATTGCCTTTCACAGTATATTCTATTGAACTTCAAGGTAAGACCTGATTGAATAATCTGAACTTTATTTCTAAATGTTTTCCTTTTTGAAAAGCAACTTTTAAAATCATGTCTGTGTCCATGTGGCATTTCAAGCTATGCAACTGTGGGTTTACTGGCCTATGTACTGCACACAGTTTGCTGATGTTTAGTCAAAATGCAAACAAAATATTATAGAGTTGCCATGGCATACTGATGACTTCTTCTGTTTGTGTGAGTGTGCATGATGCTCATTAGAAAAGCAGTCTTATTCTGATATGCATCCCTGAGGCTTTAGATTTAACGACTTTTGAGCTCTTTGTGTGATTATTACCTTTGTGCACAACACTGAAATAATTCTGCTGTGCAGAGTACGTTTAATCGAAATCTAATTTCTTAAAGACTAGATGAATGTCTTTTGATTCAAAATCAAAGGCCACAAAGCACATGGCCTGAAAAGGCACCTTGTTATAGTAGCACTTCAATCTGCTTTAAGCTGACATATTTTGTGTTTCTGTATGTTAGTACATTGAATCTTAATTCAGCTGCCTGTGGTCACTGTGTGAGCACTCCTGCCGGAAGCACTTGGGTATTTACCTCCTATAAAGCTGAATTTATTGGGTTGTGGTTCTCACAGGTTAATGGGAAGAGCACTGGCATAATATATCACAAATGTAAGTATAGTTAAATGGTTAACAGTCTTGTGTGCAGTACATTTAGCTCCTCTTAAAGAGGTTTCATTTAAAGGGGATTGCCACATGAGCCACAAACATTTTCATCTCACTTGAATTTATTTATTTATTTTGAAGGAAATTCACAAAACAGTGGACATAAATGGACAGTCATTACATCAATGAGATAAAACTGTCAGATTGTTCAGATTCTTTCCTGGATAGTTTTGGCATTCAAGTTTGTAATATTTGTATATCATTATTGTATTATTAATTATTATTATTATTATTATTATTATTATTATTAAGCTCCACCAGACAAAAAATAGTCAATTTGTGTGTTTAAGGTGGCAGTAACTACAGGTTTGTGCACAAGGATTGTCAGGCTATAAATACATCGTGAGAAAGAATTCATAGATTGAGAAGAGGTGGTTAGATATTAGGGATTTTTTTCTAAAAAAGGAATGATTGCATTTGGTCATGCCAGCAGCTGTAGTGTGAAGGGAGTAGCTGAATTTGCAGGTGTATCAAAGCATACAGTCATACAGGTCTACCAGCAGTGGCAAAAATCCCAGCCTACAGGAAATTCTTGTCAGAATTGTGGCTAAAATACTAAACTGATTTACAGGGACCACTGGCGGGTTTCATGTCTTGTGAATGAACATCGCTTTGTTCCCAGAAGTCAGCAAAGGCCCTCCCAACAAATTTCTGAAAGAACATTCCACGGGGAAATGCATACCATGAACACATAGAGCAGAGTGGCATACAAGAGGCCTTCAGCCTTGTGTGCTGTCAGCCACAATTCTGCTGAGAATTTCCTGTAGACTAAGATTTGTGGCACTGCTGGTAGGCCTGTAGTAGTGTATGCTTCAACACACCTGTAAATTCAGCTACTTCCTTCACATTCTAATGCACGCTAATGCAATCACTCCTTTTTGCCAATCACTGGCATCTGCTTTGTGATTCATTTTCCACACATCAGACAAGATTTTCACTGCACTGTGCCACCTCTTCTCAATCTAGGAATCCTTCAAACCCCACAGGTATTTATAACACAATCATCCTCATACAAAGCCATCTGCAGGAGCCTGAAATTACTACCACCTTAAATACACAAGGTGACAATTTTTTTAAAGGGAGCTTTCTTAGGTGCTGTCAAGCCTATTCTGGCTCATGCTGACCTTATTGATGGTGTTTCTCCAGAACATCTTGTTTGGGTTTTCTTAATGTCTCATTCATGATTTCTCTCATTGCATCCATCCATCTTGTGCTGGCTGCCCTCTTCCTCTTTTGCATTCAGTTTTTCACAGCATAACTGTCTTTACAAGTGAACTTGAACTTGAACAAGTTCATCTAATAATGTGTCCAAAATAAAAGCTTTGTTTTGGCTATTGGAACTTCTTGTGAAAGCTTGATTTGGTTGAGGGTTTATTTGTTTTCTTTGCTGGTCAAGTTCTTCTCAAAAGTGTTCTCCATCAACAAGGTTCAAAAGTAGCAACAGTCTTCCTGCTCCATTTTTAATTGTGCAGTTTTAACATCTATAAAGAAACACACAGACGACCAGAGAAAATACTTCTTGGCCTGGACATACAGTTCTAAAAAAATCAAGAACTTTTACATCATGTGTATGTTTGTTAAATGTAGTTCTTTTATGGAAGCGCAATAAAGGACCATTTGTGGCACTGTTATTTTCAAGAGTGCTCTCATTCAAAATGTAAATTCAAATAAAAATTCAAATGCATTGCACTAGATCTGACCTGTATGTACGTAATTCATTTATGGTGCACTCTGAGGTCTAAACATGTGAATAAGAAATCATCCAGCTGCACTATTACAATTAAAATCCTGTTAATTCAAGCATGAAACGAAAAGAACACAGAGGTTCATGCACAGTGTTCTACTCACCCAACTCACTGTGTTCATCTGCACACATTAGCGAGGCCTTTGTTAATGTGAGATTTTATGACCTTTCTTATATGAACCCTCTGAGAATATTGATGAATATTGTTTAAAAATAACCAACCTTACAGGCCTATTACATGATTTACCGTTAGTCCATACACGTTTAATTATTGCATCCATTACTGTGTTCTCCCATTGTTATGAATGATGGCTCTGCCGACATACTGACAGCACTTTTTTCCCACAAGGTAGCTTCTGCATAGAAGTCATCAGATCAAATGCACATCTTTTGAGAATGTGAATGATTTGGAGGCACAATAGGTCAAAATAAGAAAAAAATCACAATCCCAGCCCAGTTGCAATGGAGAGAATATTGGTCACCTAATTACATATTTCATGAGTCTTTGCTTGTCTGTATGAATATATGGAATCAATTTACAAAGAGTAAGTTTTACATCATTTGAAGAAGTGTCTAATTCAAATAACTACATGAGAGAAAGCAGGTGATGTTCAGGTACTGGAACAAGTTTTCTATACGATCATCCAATCTCTGAGTCCATTATCATTGATGAGCACAGTGTAAACCTGGTCCATCGAACTTTAATAAAGCTGTTAAATGAAAAGAAATCCACCATTACTGGGATTATGAGCATAATCATTCATTATACAATCCCAATGGGTGGCTAGCTTAATATTCATTTTGGAACTCCTATTTAATGCCGTATATTAAATCCTGAGCTTAGTCCAAATGAACAAGATGATTTCAATGCACTCATTTGAGCAACATTTAATTATCGGCTGCAGAAAATGAAATGTTTCTCCAAAGGTTTTTAAACTAAGTGTTGTATCTCTTTGTAATAGAATGAAAGGAGCATAAAAAGCTATTACAAGGTTGAACATAAAGGCAGTTTAACGGGCTTCTTTCTGTGCAATGTTTTATGAAGGGAATAAAAAAATGCATATTAAGATAATAAGCTTCCACTTCATGGAAACAAAGTGTGGTAATTGAGCGTCGGCTTCCCTCATTTCAGAGTTAATATTCTCCTTTCACCATCTGGATTTTAATGCGCTCCCATTTCATCTGCAGACGCATTTATCTTCACATATCCACCTCTCTCTTTCTTTCTCTCTCTCTCTCTCTCTCTCTCACACACCTCTCTCATCCCTCTCTCCATGAAGATTTTACTACTCATCCATTTATTACACAAAGACTAGAGGAGGGCTGAATGACTTACAGTCACACCCATATTGTGTACACATGTGTATTAGGTTTATGCCATGTTGTGGGGACCAAAACCTGTTTATGCACTCATTTTGTTGGGACCTTTCTTTGTTGTGGGGTTCACAAGCTGATCTCAACATTATAAATCATTATATTTTAATGATGTTTTCAGTGACATGTTTCAAAGATATGGTTATGGCTATGGTCAGGATTAGGGTAAGCCTAGTAGTACTTATGGTCAAATTTTGGTTAAGCCTCCAGGAATGAATCGAAGTGTGTGTGTGTGTGTGTTTGGGTGGGGGGTACATGTGTGCTGGTGCATGCAATAGCTCTGCTCATTAAAAATATATATCGATTGCTGTCCTTAAAAGTTTGAGAATAATTAATTATTTTAATTCTATACGAGGGGATAATGTTCAATAAAGCAGTGTAAATGTTGTCATATAGCTAAATGTATTTTCAGGCAATTTCGTAGTTCATTTATTTATTTCATATATCCATGTTCTGTATGTGCCATCTTTAAAGAGTCAAAACAATCTGATACTTAAAATTAAACAGTAAACAGATTCCAATAGTCAACATGTTTGTGCTACCAGGCTGTTTTTCATGCTGTTTGCTTTTCATGCTAAATGCCTACTTGTCACTAGCAGCACACAGCTGCTAGTTCTGCACACTATCTCTATGTAGATATACACAATTGCCAAGACTCCTTTATTTTAAAGTGTAGTGCAAATAACATTCCCTAACTTTTGGAAAGCTAGCTAGCATGTTCTCCATCACATTTATGTTTGAGAGAAAATTGGAGCATGCAAGCTAGTGAGCTGTGCATAGTAATTATTTTTGTTTGTGTTACGGAGCTACAGTTAGCATGGTGGCAAATTTGTTTTTGTTTCTATGCTACATTGTCCAGTTCAGAAGCATTGCAATCTAAACTGGAATATGAGCCAAGTTAAAAATCCAATAAGTTGAAAATTATTTTTAAAAATACTTTGTAAAGCTTTTAAATTAAATTAAAATATATATTTTTTGCCAATGTGATTTGCACACAATGGAATTTGATCTCTGCATTTAACCCATCTGTGTGAAACACACACACCAGTGAACACTAGGCTGTGAGAATATGTGGCCAAAGTGATGGGCAGCCTTATTCATGGCACTCGGAGAGCAGTTGGGGCTTAGGTCATGGGGATCGAACCGGTGACCTTCCGTCACAAGACTAGATCCCTAACCACCATAGCTGCCAGTGGTGGTTTCTGATATGGGTGGTATGTCATCAGTGGCAGCACGAGGGTGGCCTGCCCCGCACCTGAGCAGTTGTGAGAAGTGGCATTGGCTCTGTTGCATTGCTTATAGACAGCTGAAATGTTCACTTCTTGGAGTTCTATTTATTGAAATATCTTCTGAGGGCAGTATTGCATATAATTGGTTATGTGAGGCAACCAATCAGAACACAGAGTGGTGTGGTCATGATAACACTGAATCCGGCACCAAACTGTCATTGCAACGAAAGCAAGCAGGATGACTAGTCCTCGACTGGAAGAGCAAACTGCAAAATAAAAAGTTGAGTGAAGCTGACACTCACATTTTGTTTTAACCATATTTTTTATGGTTACATTTTTTAACCATATCCTGCACTTCCAAAGTTGCTCATTTTAGTGAGCTAGCTAGCAAAGTAGAATGCTGACTATCTACCTTGGTGGGTTTGAGCACTACCTATTGGTCAATCGACAACGGGGGGTGGGGGGATTGGGGATGTTCGCCCAGGGCACCAAACGGGCTAGGACCACCACTGATGGCTGCCCCTCTGATGTCAGAAGCTGTGAAATGGATGAGATTTTTCTAGTTGCCTACTATCAAACGCATGTACACTAATGAGGAATGTTCAAAATGATTACTATATTGTCTACATATATGCATGAGTTTGTGTGTATGAGGTAATGTGGATGTACAGCCCTGTGTTATCATGTGAAACGCGCAGAGATAGAGTGCTGATCTTCTCTCAGCTTTTAAATTTCATATCCTGATGAATATGACTGGAAGGTGATCCTAAATCAGCACTCTTTCCTCGAGAGCACCAAGGCTGCTTGCTCTTGCTGTACACGACTGGTGCAAGTCAAATCACTCAAACCGCCTTCAGTATTTTGACAATGTATTCAGCATGATCTTCGTTTCACTCTTTCTGAGCAGGAAAGTCATCTGATGCCCTCCAAAGTGGGTCTTAAATTTCAGTGAGAGAGCAGAACACAGTCAGAATCAATTTCCAACCTAGTACAAGTTCAAACTCATATAATCAAAAAGCCTGAGCTGTAAGAGCCCACAGCCTCAGGTTATCTGGCAAGTAAGGAAAGTGCAGGCTGGGGTACAGAGGAGCACATATGTTCATATTCTCTCTCTCTCTCTCTCTCTCTCTCTCTCTCCCTTTCCCTCTCCCTTTCTTTTTAAACTTCTTAACCCTGTGCTCAAATTAATAATAATCACCAAAATCATACTGATAGTAAAAGCAATGTTATTCTACTCTAAATAACCTACTGCATTCTGATCTGTGGTTGGCAAGTAATTAAACTTATTAAACACACTTAATTTAGAGTGTGTTGTTTCAAATGATATACAGTGTATAATGTATGTGTGTGCAAGGTCACACAAAGAGAATTAAGTAATTTAGGTAGTATGTTAGCATGGTAGCAAAATTTATCACTTCCTGTCTAATTTAGCTTTGATTGACTGCAATAACTGCTAAGTCCACTTCAGTACTGCAGCATTTAAAAAAAAAACTCAACATGAAGCAAACCTAAACTAATGTTCAGTGAAGGCGGTCCAATTTTAACATTTGTGTGAGAAGCGTGGATAAGTCACTTCTCATTGCTGACGTTCCATCCATCTATTATCTTCCACTTAATCCTGATCAGGGTCACGTTGAGTTCCTACCCCTTCACCGGGCTGAGCAGGGCGTTATATACTATCCTAGCTAAGCCCAGGACAGGGCAGTGTCGAAGTTCCTCAAAAAGGTAATCCACTGCAAATTACTAATTATGTCTCTAAATTGTAATGGGATTACTTTACTCATTACTTCTTGGTAAAGTAATCCCATTAATCATTATTTTATTTGTACTATTATTTTATGATGTACTTGTTTTTGAGTAAAAAGGACATATTTACTGGACACAACTGTAAATCTTCAAATATTTGAGCCATTTTGATTATGTAAAAACAGGTATATAGGTTGAGCACAGCATTTGAAAAGACATGTTTATATTATTTGTTCTGAACACAACACAGTCAGCAGTACCAGTGCTTGGCATGTGGGTGCTCTAAGCACATATGCTTTGTGCCACCCTCCAGCATCCAAGTCTCCCCAACTGCTCCCTGGGTGCTCTGGATAGGGCTGCCCAGGGAGTGTTTGTATGTATGTTTCACTTCATGGATGTGTTAAATCTGGAGGTCAAATTCTTCTGTGTGGAAGCACATTGTGTCACTTTCACTTTGAAATGAAACACACATAAGCTAAGAACACAAATCAGTTCATTTTCTTTGCTTGTGATTTTCACTGTGATGAAAAGTCTGACCTCGATGTCAGCAGTCAGTGCATGTTGGTTTTAGCATGGTGGCTGTAACAACCCATACTGCAGGACAGAGAGAGAGAAATAGAGAGAGAGAGTTACAGAGTGCAGATGATTCATATGGCAGAAGGAGGAAGCGATGTGCCTGACTCTGTTATTTATGTGCCACATATCGCTATGGAGATGCTCATTAATAAGCGTCTCCCACCTGAGCTATTAGAAAGTAGGGGGATGTGAGCTCCTTGGCTGTGACCCCGCCGGTTCAGCCTTGCCGTGGGAACAGGACACCTCATGCACTGCATCATCCCAACACAAACATCCGCCCACTCTTACTAATTACTCTGCACTCTGAGGGAGTGTCACCAGCTCTGAGCTGGACCTGAGCAACACAGTTAGTGCATCTGAAGCTTGGTGTATTATACTGATCTAAGAAATGGCTTACAGGTTCTTATAATGCTTATTATACCACAGTTAGTTCCTACTCTGCAATCTGATTAGCTGAGAGACGTTCTAGGAGTGCTGATATTGAGGATAACTGCACTTTGACTGAAGCTCTTTAAGTATTATTCCCCCACATATGTCATCTATCAATGACCCCAGCGTCTAGAGTGTTATGCTCCCAGGGTGGGACACAACTGGCTTGATTTGGGGGGTATGGTGCAGTGCGGAATTGAACATAAATTTAAGTATTATTATTAATTATTAATAAATATTAATACATTACTTACAAATTATTATTAATAATATGTTATGATTGCTACTTACTATGAATAATATACCAATTGTAAATATTAAGTGTTATTATTAATAATAAAATAATAAAATGTATATTAATCATTAATAAAATATTAATAAACTGTTAAAAGCTTCAGCATAAAATGATCACCCAATTGTGTTTCACCTTGTTAGTCAACTTCACTCCAACTCATTACCACCAATTTTACACTTATGTATGGACTTTGTAGTCAATAAACCTAATTTACGTAAAATTATACCTAATTTTTTAGTAAAAATAAGCAGAAATTCTGAATTATGTTGATAATAGTTACACTTAGAGGCATGTAAGTAGACAGCTTATCACTGGTAGACTGGTAGATGCATGCACACAGACACAGATTCAAATATTAAAGCTAATGTTAATATGAAACCTTTGATATCCGTTTAGCTGACGTGACACAGACAGAACATACGTTCAACATGTTAACAACTTACAGTGGCAGGTGAACACCTACTGCTGGCCAACTTGCAAAACAGTGGTTTGCAAGTCCAGATGCTGTTTCATGGAGTGAACATGGGGACAGCCAATCTCACATTAGTAAGAAATGGCAGAGCCAATATGAGCTTGTGGGCGGTATAAAGGGAAACAGGCTTCGGATCGAGCGGGTGTATTCCGCTTGGTCCTAGTGCTCGATCCGTCTCCATTTAATATACAGTAACTGTCAGGTAGTACAGTAGCATTGCCTATCCCCCGGACTCCACTTCCCAGAGTCCCCCGCGGTCAACGGACGATTTCTCCACCAATCAGCACACGGATCACCTCACACGCTCGCCGGAGTACTATATGATTTCACCTGTTTCTCCTTTACTCTTCCCTATATATACACCAACATTTCTCCAGTTCCTCGTGAAGTATTATTTCTATATCCGGACATACCAAGTGGTTCTCTCTGTTATTACTCCTTGTGGGTTTTTTTTTTTTTTTTTTACTTTTGACCTGTTTTTGGATTGGATTACCTCTTTTGCTCTATCCTTTGGATTATCAGCTCTTTGCATTTTGGACTCTGACCTTCAAGCAAGTTTGTATCATTCATTCTCATGTCTTCTCCTCACTGCACTGTTTGCTCCTGTTGTGACCCTGATGCTAATGTCATTTGTGCTTCCTGACTTCTCTACAGTTTCTCAAGTTTCTAGCTTGTGGAAAATTATATATTTAAGTTTTTTTTTAATAATTAACACTTATTTTACATTGTGTCCAAAAGATATGTTTTTACATTTTTTCCAGCATTATTTAAACACAGCAGTTATGTTTTGCATTCAATAAAAATGAGTGAATGAATAGAAAAGTCTGAAAATAACCAGTAAAACCTCTTTACATTACTCTTTAAAGATGACGACAAACATTCTAGGTCAAGTAACATTTGGAGCAACACTGTTTTGATTTGTTGAGTAAACATTCTCAAAGGAACTTTAAATGTTCTAATGATACGTGTCCTTAAAGTACCCATAGTGTGTTTTGGCTACAGTAAATTATTTAATACAAAAGTTCTGCTAAATAGCATTTTAGTACTGCATCTCATTTACAGTCCTTTAATTCAGAGTGTAGAATCCTGTATTTAAAGTGTAGGCTTTGGCTTTTCTTTAGTTTAACTCTGTAGACATACAGCATATTGTATTAACATCTATGGCATTTGGCAGACACTGTTATCTAGAGCGACGTACAGCAGTGCTTTGTTTCCATTAAGAGTTTGAAGACTATGAAGTACTCTGCTGTTTGAACAGCCAGTGGGAGTTTGTTCCACCACCTGGCTGGAAGGACACAGAAGAGTCTTGATGCTAGTCTTCCACGTGTCTTAAAGGATGTCAACCTAAGCAGTACTAGAAACTCGAAGGGCTCGAGGTGCTGCTCAAGACTTGACCATTGTCATTAGGTAGGAAGGGCCTGGTCTATTTTTTTGCTTTGTAGGCGAGCACTTCAGAATGATGGTTGCACCTTTACATCACAGTAGCTAGGCAGATTAATCAATGGCAGATCCCCAAGCTGATCTGGCAAAGCACAGAGTGGGGTCATGCTCATGTGCCTGGCTAACAGGCCCAAACACAATGGAGTATTGTCAGTTAGTGCAACCCTTTCAGCACATGAATGAGCTAGAGAGGCCTGTTGCATTCTGAACATAAAACAGGCATCTGAGTTCCAGAGACACACCCGCATGGCCACACAAGCACAAACACACACTCACAGAGCGCAACAAGTCTTTTCTATGACTTGTTCATTGCCTCTTAGAAAGCAATTTGCGTCTAACTTGCTCAAACTAACTATAAAAATACAAAGTTAAAAATGCTGTTACACAGAAAAATATTACCAGATTATTACCATGCATTAAAATGAATTAAGTTTAAAGTACCACATAGTAATATCAATCAAAATGCATAAAAAAGCAATGATTACAAATATAGTGGAAGTACAGAGTACAAATCACAGTACTATACTGTAGTCACTACCACGGTTTTAAAAAGTATGATTTTTGTGATTACATATGCTTAAAGTAACAGGAAACCCGGGAATTCTGTATTTTCTTTATATTTAGGTTCATCTGGCTCTTTTATGTAAAGAGTTCACACATAAAAATGCTCTGTGAATAACATTCCAATGATCAATAAATGACTGTTTTGCCACATTTCCCCCTCTTGGTCTGCATTAGGCAGTAATAATCTAAAATAATGCTTTTGTAAGCATTATCCTCACCGATCACAAGTGTGTCACCCACAGTTTCATTCAGAAGCATAGAACAGACACTAACTGGTAAGTTACTTGCCTGTGCTAGTATTGTATTTTTGTAAAATTTTTTTGTATAGACATCACCAGATATAAACATATTTCTGAGTGGCATGGATGGTGGGAAGGATGACGATCAAGCTTCTCACTAGAAATGGCCACACAGTTGTCACCATTTTTAAGCATTATAATATTATCCTTTAATTTTTTTTAATGATGTATCTTTTTCATGGATGGATATTGCTGAAATTTCTCAGTTTTATTATATCTTTATATTATATTTATATGATATCTACATGTTTCCACAAACAATTACATCAGTTCTCCCTTTGTAACCCTCTCAACGTCTGCCCCGTTCCAACCCCGACTCGTTTGCCATGTGCTTCTGGTTACTTTTCCATGTACCATACATCTTCCATGTGTCTCATCATGTCTCCAGCCCCAGTTATGTCATGTCATCATTCAGCCCTGCTGTTTAATTATGTCTAATTACGTACTCCATATAAGCCTTCCCAGTGTGCCGGTCTTTGTCTGTCATTGTATTGTCAACCCAGCACATGTTTGTTTAGCCACATTCTGTTCAGTTTGTTTTGTTAATAAAGTTTTTGGATCTCCGCTGCTTCCTCTCCTCCATGCTACAACCACATTATACCTTTACTGCCAAAATGTAGTTTATTAGCTCAATTACTAGGCTAATTTAGCTAAACACTAAAGGAATTATGGGAACATATTCAGAAGGTATAGACTTATTAGATTGGCCATACAATCACAATGAAAAACTAAAGAATAATCTTGGACAGCAAACAAAAAACTGTGCCTGTGGTAAGGAGAAAATTGTTTACACACACTGAACTGGAGCATTACATATTCTAGTCATGATAAAAAGAACATATTAAAGTGCTGTTGAAGATGAAAGTTTTAGCTTATGAGACAAAATTGACTGAACAGAATAGTGTGTTTTTCATTCATTTGGAAACTCAGTTGTCGGTATTGCAAAGTGTGTCAAATACAATGGAAATGCAACGTAAATTTGTTAATTTGGTAAAGTATCCCTTTAAAAGCTGTTTTAGAGGATTGTGGAAGAAATGAATGGTCCGTTTAACTAACACCTCACTGCATTGAAACTAATGCTAATGCATCTGAAAAGTTATGAGTGATTTCCCACTCAGGGAACGAATTGGCCGTAAGAGACTGGGCTTGGATAGCAGCCATCTGGGGAATTTTAAAATGAGACTCGATCTGCAGGGAGAGAGTTGCCCTGCTTCTGAACCAGCCAACGAAGAGGAAACGTGTGTGTGTGTGTGTGTGTGGTGGAATGGTACACTCAGTAGAGGAATATATTAGAAAAAAATCATGTAAAAGAGGATGAGTGGATGTGTAAGAGTATTATAATCTAACATGGTAGAAGAAATGATATGTGCACGGGATTAATGCAATAAGAAGTTCTATCAACACCTTACCTTGTGCAACACTATGTTGCCTCCGTTTTTATTATTTGTGTGCTGTTTATATTATGTGAACATTTCATAATGAATGGACCCACAGAAATGATCCCAAATTACTGGAATCAAATCTCAAGACATAAATGCACAGGAATGTTGATATTTAAAAGTTAAATAGAGATGACAAAGCTGAAGAGAAAAGTCATAAATACATAGAGAGACACATCAGTATCCTCTGGACAGACATGCAGTAATGTTTGAACATGACTGACTGAAGTTTGGGTTGTATCCAAGCCATGTGTGAGTGAGTGTGTGAACCACAGATTCCCTGAAGGCAAAGCCCTTGCAGCTCTTGGATTACTCCGTTCCTCTCCTTCTGCATCTCGTCTCTGGATCCTCTGTCCCTTTTTTTTCTTCTTCAGTGGGAATTTATTTGTTGTGGCAGCCACTTACGGTCTTTAGCTCCTCTTACACCTCTCCCAACTGGCCCGAGGAGGCTGGCCTCTCTCCAGATCAGATATAGAGATATGAGCAGACACTCAGAGATGGCAACCATCCCAAAAGCTGCCTGAGAGAGAGAGAGAGAGTGAGAGTGAGTGAGTGGGTGTGTCTCTGAACTGCTGGGTTAGACTAAGGAACATTCTATATGCCATAAAAACCTTACAC
>BRDA01013609.1:11900-29460 GCA_036984385.1 Crenuchus spilurus | reverse complement strand
CTGTCTCTCTCTCTCTCTCTCTCTCTCTCTCTCTCTGTCTCTCTCTGTCTTTCTCACTGTCTCTCTCTCTCTCTCTCTCTCTGTCTCTCTTTCTATCTCTCTCTCTTTCTCTTTGTCTCTCTCTCTCTCACTCTCTCTTTCTATCTCTCTCTCTCTGTTTCTCTCTCTCTCTCTCTCTCTCTCACTCTCCCTCTCTTTCTATCTCTCTGTCTCTCTCTCTCACTCTCTCACTCTCTCTCTGTCTCACTCTCTCACTCTCTCACTCTCTCTCTCTCTCTGTCTTCTCAAAAAGTTTTTCTGCTTGAGTACATTCTCTCTGTGCCATGTTGGAGAAGACTTGTACGCACACACACACACCTACACACACACACACACACACACACACAAACACACACACACACAAACACACACACACACACACACACACAAACACATACACACACACACACACACACACCAGTCAATATGATAACTGCACTGCTGTAAATGGGTGTCCTGTGCCATGTCTACCATTCAGTCACTTTGCTTCTGTAACTGCTGACCTTGTTCATCTCTGAAACACCTTCTGATGTTTGATTGTATTGCTGTAGACCTACTTCATCATTAACTACTGCAGACTGGCATCCAGATCTTATTGGCATAAAACATGTCCCTCCCATAGTAAGAGTCACGTTGGCTTTAATGTTTTTCTGTGAAGAGCTGAGTTCATAGAACTGAGTTTAAATGTGTGTGTTAATGTCTCTGAACAGGGAGAGCACATACATTCACAAATGTGGCTGCATTGACTTTCAATTTGTCATTCTAACAGCTCCAGCTCTCTGTTAATGAACTGTGATCTATTCCTCTTGGCTCCTCCCCTTTTGACTGTCATTATGGAGAGAGAGAAAGAGTGAGAAAGACAGGGAGAGCAGAATAAGATGAGACAGTGATGTTAAAGCTTGTATTGAAGACTGAAGTTTTCTCCATTAACTTTACACAGAAGCTACAAGGCTAATGTCATTAGTGCACTGTAATAAATATTAGTTACTATTAATGATATACTAATAATAACTATTAAGCGTAAATATGAATAATAAAATTAATATTAATCATTAATAAAATATTAATACATTATTAAATATTAATAAACCATTAAAAGCATGTAGCATAAAATGATCACTCAATTCTGTGTTTTTAGTCAACTTCAGTCCAACTCATTACCACCAATTTAACACTTATGTTTGGAATGTATGGTCAGCAGACCTCATTTACATAAATTTAGACCTAATATTTGAGTAAAAATAAGCAGAAATTCTGAATTATTTTGATAATAGTTCAACTTAGAGACATGTAAATAGATGACTTATCACAGACTGGAAGACACACCCACACTGATTCAGATGTTAATGTTAATAAATTTTAATATGAAACCTCTGATATTAAATTATGTCTAGCTGACATGACACAGAAAGAACAAACATACATGTTAACAACTTACTGTAGCAGGTGAACACAGACTGCTGGCCAACTTGCAAAACACCGGTTTACAGGTCCAGACGCTGTTTGAGGGAGTGACAGCGGCAATGGCCAATCACACTTTAGCAAGAAGCGGCAGAGCCAATCGGTGAGCTTGTGGGCAGTCTAAAAGGAAACAGACTTCAGATTAAGCAACTTGGATTTCCGCTTGGTCCTAGTGCTCGACTCATCTCCTTTTAATATAGCGTAACACTGTTTTTGGGTGGTAAAAACTGCAGGGGACCAAAACTGCCTTTTGAAAAAGTGCAGGGGACATGTCGCCGCTGTCACCACATGAATTTATGTCCATGCACGCGGGTTGCCAACCCCTGGTCTAGCCTAAGTGATATCATGAACTTGGCATGATGGTTGACCTTTGTTGGGAAACACCATCTGAGGACCAGTGGAAGACAGCATCAGCAGTAAGTAACAGTGGAGCGCAGGAACACGTCTGCTAAACCAGAATTTAACTATTGCATTATTCAGCTCTGTTGGCATACTTTTATGTGACTCTGTGACTATAGTTTGACAAGCTATTTCAGTGGCATGTAAAACATCTGATGCTACTGAAATGTATCAAAATCTGCCAGCCTCACCCCTGCTGAAAAATCCAGCTCACTCCAGCTTTTGGTCTCAGATGGTATAGACTGGTCTTTGCTGCAAGTTTCTTGACAAGCAGGGCATCCAAACAAAAACATATTAAATCCTGGTCAACTGGTTAAATGAACTGTTCATGCAGAATAATTGTTGATCAGTTTATCCCGAATTTATCTCCTTTACAACTGTAGCTGCAAATTTAATGTGGCTAACAAAACACTATAGTCACCTAAATTAGCTGTTTCCATCAAAATACATCAATGATCTTCTATCAGTCCCCTCACACTGCGTCCAGGTCTTAATTAAGCTCTCACAGACTAGGTGATGTGTTGTAGAGCTCAGTATGACTTGCTTATAAATGAATGAAACACAGCTACAGGAGGCCAGTTCAGACAGCAGCAGCACTGGTAGAAGACTTGTCTTGGATCATTACGCTTACTGAAGATGACTGTTGAGTTCCAGTGTTTGGCACTTTAGCAGCTGTCTATCCTGAGCAGTTAAGTGCCAGTTTTAGAGGAAAGTATTAAACTGTTCCCTTAATCTCTCTCTCTCTTAATCTCTCTCTCTCTCTCTCTCTCTCTCTCTCTCTCTCTCTCTCTCTCTCTAGATATTGTATCTTCAGCTGGCGGAGGTCAACAGGGAGAAGGTGTACCCCATGGATCAGAGCAGTATTGATGGTGTGGAGGACATGTCCACTCTTGCTGAACTACATGAGGCCGCCATCATGCACAACCTCCACCAGCGATACCAGAAGGACAACATCTATGTAAGCATTTAATAATCACTCCATTGGTTGATTTTTTGAGTCGAGTCATGTTATGTATAGCTGGAAGAATTGGGAGGTGTTGGGTGTGAAGTTTTCGTCACAAGGGTTAGGTAGCATGGAAGAGTTTATATAAGACACGAAGAAATGAGGGGTGGAGTTATGTGGTCCACCTCCCAAACATCTGGTACAACATAACATCATTTTTTAGAAGCCCGGTGATGTATTTTTGACAATGTTTGCTCACTTTTCAATAGTGTTCGTAAGTAAGAAAATGTACCTCTAATATTTCAAAACGTACTCGTAATAATTTAAGTCGTATGCCAAATAATTTTAGATGGGTGTAATTTGTAAAAATATTAAGCCATGTCAGATTACATCAGAGTGTCTGAAATACCTCAGACTCCTCCTACCTCAGAGGGTTAAGTTCAGTGAGTGTAAAACAAGTTAAAACAACTCAGATTATTGGAACTATCATCAAAATGTCTTCAAACTACTCATGTGATCCAGAAGTAATCGTGTAACATCAGTGTATGACCTCAATAATACAATCAAATCTTCACAGCAACGTTTACAAATCTACTGTAGACTGTTACTGCAGCAAATGCGGGAAACTGTCTGATAGTTCTGTGCATTGGCAAGAATGATTAAGACATCTGCTCATTCATTCTTTTATTTTATTTATAGTATTAAAAGAGTTTATTCTGCTTTCATTAGGATAAGCCTCTACTGTCCAGGGAAGGCTTTATATTAGATTTTGGAGCCTTGCTGTGAGGATTTGATTACATTCAGCCATTAATGAGCTCAGGATGTTGGATGATCACCACTACAACCTCATCCTCAACTCATCTCTAAAGTACTGGATGGAGCAGATAAATCAGCTCCACTGCTCCACAGCTCAGTGCTGGAGGGCTTTATACCCCTCTAGCCCACCTGGCATTAGACATGATGCTAATAGTTTCAGGTTTAGTCCTATTCTATTGGCAGTACTTCTCTACAGGGACTAGACTATTTGTGTCAGTGCCTGAATGCATTGATTAGAAGGTGCAAACTGTTGACTGGTACTGTACATTGTATTTTACTCTCATACTTGTTCTGTCTCGTTCACGTGTAATCAGAGCTGTTCTGGGTGGCCGGAGTTTCCTGACTCGGTCAGAGGTTAAAGGGAAAAGCTTTCTGATTAGAACAGCTTCCTGTCTAAAGAAAAAACATTCCATATCTGCTCAGAGGCATCACTGTGTATTTTTGTGAAATGGATACTGTACAGAATACCGCTGGGCATGTTTACAGAAAACACTGAGAACCTGGTGAATATTTGGATTTTGTGCTTTTCTGGAATCAAAAGATTCTTCAGTTGTGTTTGAAGTTCTAGTCTAAGGATGAATGTTGATAAATGCTGTGGATGCCACTTTTGGGTGGTCAGTTATTTCTGGAATGTCTTTGGGCCCATTTATCACTGAACTCACTATATAATGTAGCTTATATAAAGGTTACCTCACCCACCTCTGTATGTAAGCTTAGTGTTTATTTTATGCTACTTTTTGTTGACATTTTCATGTCATTCTAAGGGTGAGTTGAACACTTAGGGATCTTCTGTGGGGTACCTGGTAAAAGCTGTTAGTCAAGTTAAGTTTGTTCATGAGATTGATAGTGACAAGCTGTGGATATGAACATTTTGAATCATAAATAAAGTTGCTCCCACTTTACAATATGGGTGCATCTATTAATGGTAATTAAACTTTTCTAAATGGTTGAGTAATGTCCCCGTTAAACATTCCCTAATGCTGTAGAATTAACATTGTTAAAGGTGCTAAATACAACATTTTAATACTGAAAAATGATATGTTTTCATGTTTTTATTGAACACAACATGTAAATGTTCACAGTGCAGGGTGGAAAACGTTTATGAAACCTGCACAACAGTCAGGATGAATTTTGGACCATTCCTCCTCACAAAACAGGAGTTTCATTTCAGTAATATTATTGGATTGTCTGCTGTGAATTACTTTCTTAAGGTCATGCCACAGCATCTCAATCAGCTTGAGGTCAGGACTCTGACTGTTGAAGCCATTCTGTTGTTGATTTACTACTGTTTTGGGTCATTGTCCTGTTACATCACCCATCCTCTGTTGAGCTTCAGTTGGCAGACAGATGGTCTTAAGTTTTCCTGCAAAATGTCTTGATAAACTTGGGAATTACTTTTTCCTTTGATGACAGCAATTCGTCCAGGCCGTGAGGCGGCAAATCAGTCCCGAACCATGATGCCCCTTCACCATATTTCACAGATGAGATGAGGTTTTGATGTTGGTGTGCTGTGCCTTTTTTCTCCACACATAGCATTGTGTGTTATTTGTTAAACATGTCAATTTTGTTTTTATCTGTTCACAAAGTATTTATCCAGTAGTGCTGTGGGACATCCAGGTGCTCTTCTGCAAACAGCAGTGGCTTCCTTCATGGTGTCCTTCCATGAACTCCATTCTTGTTTAATGTTTTACTGATTGTAGATTTGTCAACAATAATGTTAGCCTGTGCCAGAGATTTCTGCAAGTCTTTAGTTGACGTCCTAGGATTCTTCTTCACTTCACTGAGGATTCTGCGATGTGCTCTTTCAGTCATCCTTACAGGACAACCACGCCTAGGAAGAGTAGCAACAGTGCTGAACTTTCTCCATTTGGAGACAGTCTGTCTTACTTTGGACATATGAACATCAAGGCTTTAAGAGATACCTTTTAACCCTTTCCAGCTTCATGTGTCAATTCTTGAACATACTGTAGGTCTTCTGAGAGCTCTTTTGTGTAAAGCATGGTTCACATCAGGCAATGCTTCCTGAGAATAGCAAACTCAAAACTGGTGTGTGGTTTTTATAGGGCAGGACAACTTTAACCAACGCATCCAATCTCATCACATTGATCATCTCCAGGTTGGCTGGTTCCAATTAGCTCATGGAGAAGTCATTAGCGTAAAGGTTCACATACTTTTTCCACCCTGCACTGTGATTGTTCACATGTTGTGTTCAATAACAACATTAAAACATATTTTTTGTGCTGTATTAGTTTAAGCAGACTGTTTGTCTCTTGTTGTGACACATTTAATGACCAATTTATGCAGAAATCTAAGTCATCCCAAAGGGTTCACATACTTTTTCTTGCAATTTTATAGTTCTGTGTTTTCATTACAACATACCTATTATTAAAGAAAAAAATCTACCAATGAATAAACATTAATAAAATAAATGTAATGGGCTGACAGTCTGCTGCTTGTTGCTATGCAGATTGTGCAGTTACTGTACTGTAATTGCGATGCTTTTTAGTACAGCAGCTCTGTGCATATTGTATAAAGCATATTGTCACAAAATTTATCATTATATCTATAGCTGATCATTACGTTAACCACAGGTCTTTTATATGGCTGTAACCCAGGGAATCACTGTGAAAGAGGTTTTGGTCTGTACTGGGACTAAAATGATTTACAGTCATACCTCCCCATCAGAATTTTATATTTTATTTTCAGAATTTTATTTCTGCATAAATTTGACCTAAAACTTTAGCAGATTAAAGGGTATGTTATGTTTCCATGTCTATGTGCCTTTGTTTACATTTGTCCCTATCACGCTCCTCTTGTTATCATGTGCACCTGACCCTCATTGCATCGTATAACCTCCTTGATTGGCCTGTAAATATGTTCTCATGCTTTCCCTGTGTCTTGGTCTGTAACTCAGTCTATGCTTAAGTCTATCCCTGCGTGAGTGGGTCCACCCATGTGTCTCTACTTACGTGTAGTCTGAGTCTATGAGTTGTTGTTTTGTGTATGCTTTGCTTTAATTTGAATAATAAATCCTACTTTCAAATATGTGCGGACCAAGCATACAAGTCCTAAATGTAGGTAAAGAGATATTGGATATTGGAAATTGATCCAATATTACATGTCTGGGATTGGCAACAGTATGTGCAGACTTTTTACCTGTCTTGCTCTTGTTGTGATCTCTGGTTAACCTCATGTTTAACCTCTTGAATTTCTTCCATTTGTACACAATCTGTCTGACTGTGGATTGCTGGAGTCCAAACTCTTTAGAGATGGTTTTGTGACCTTTTCCAGCCTGATGAGCATCAACAACTCTTTTCCTGAGCTCCTCAGAAATGTTTTGTTTGTGCTACAAACAATCTTCCACTGTTGTGTGGATTAGACTTTGTTCTTTACATAAAACAGAGCACCCACTCACACCTGATTGTCATCCCATTGACAGCACCTGACTCAAATTTCACCTTCATATTATCAGCTTTATCAGCTATTCCTCAGTAAATAAGTGACGGGGTATAATATTTTTTCTCATTTGTCTGATTTGGTTCTCTTCATCTACTTTTAGGACTTGTGTAGCAGTTGGATGAACTTTTAGGTCAAATTCATGCAGAAATCCAGCATCACTTTCCAGCATCACTACACATTGTACAGAATTGATGAATTACTCTCTCATTACTAAACTGGTCTTTGATTTGATTTACAGACAGGCTTCATATCAGTGTGTGTGTGTGTGTGTGTGTGTGTGTGTGTGTGTGTGTGTGTGTGTGTGTGTGTGTGTACTAAATAACCCTCTGGGTGTGTATACATGAGACCGCGGCACAGCGGGATGGTGCTGACAGTGTAACAGTGTCTGCCATGTCACAGTCTTTCTTTTCAAATAGGACCTTGTGTGATTGGCTGGCAGTGCCTTGGGGCTTGAACCTCATTGGCCTAGATAAAAGCACACAGATTTGCCTGTTTGAGGCCCTTAGGGGACAGAGCTGAGTCACCCTGGCCCTGCACTGCTCTACATTACACATATACAGTCTTTATAAGCCAGTCTCTGACTGTGTGCTTCACTTTATCATCACCTTACACTTACAGTGTTTCATTTCTTATTGTATCACTTGACAATGGGGTTCAGGGTTCAAATGTCTAAACTGTTTTTAAGCTCTCGTTGGGTGTAATGATTCTCCATATTCATGGTTTAGTTCAGACCTCATGTTCTGAGACACAATTCAGTTCATATGTTTTGTTTTTATTATTATTGTCCATCTTGAAGTAGCCAGACTTTTACAGCAGGTTAAAATAATCATTCCATCTTAATTGGACCAAAATAGTCTTATAATATAGAAAACAAAAATGAAAGCTTACCTTAATGTTGATCATAATTTTGTGATTTTATGATAATTGTGTGAGGTTTATGATGCTTTACTGTGTTTACTGTGAAATGAAAAATGTATTGTGTTACTTTAGTGACATAACGAGAGCTCAGAGGTCTGCATTACTGTGATGGCAGAGGAGGGGGCATCTTGGTTGGGAAAATATGAGATTGTGGACGTTGGAATCATGGTTTCAGTCTCTGTTGAATTCAGAGCTGTTACTCTTGATCTTTTAATACTTTTATAAGTTTGATAAATGAGTGGTTGTTAATGTAATGTAGAAACAAGAGGTTAGATGTTAAAATGGTTTATAACAAGAAATGTTTCACTTAACCCTTCAGCACCCATTGAGGTTTAGCATTGAGAGGGGCAAAGTATTGTATAAAAGTGTAATAATAAAAATAATAAGTGTAAAAATAAATTATGTAAAAAATGATGTCAAGTACTAGTGCATCTGCAAAAATTTGAATATTATGAAAAAGTTAATTTATGTTCAAAATTTTATTCAAAAAGGTAAACTGTCACATAAAAATATGCATTACATTTATTACACATAGATAAAGGCATATTTCAAACCTTTTTTAGAGTTTTTTTAATCAAATTATTTATTATTTAAATTATAAGACACACTAATGAACAGTAAAACAAAAAAGGATTAATATGGCTTAATGTGTCATATGTAATGAATATAAGATATGACAGTTAAATGTACAATTACATTTTTCACAATATTCTCATTTTTGATTTGTTAATTTTAGAGCAAGTGGGACATATATAAGAAGTCGTTGTACTGAATATGTTAAGAGTGATATAGTCTTGTGCTCCATTTTACATTGCATTCAATAGGATCTTCTGATTTGAATGGGCATTTTTGCTGTTCGGGAGGACAAAGACTCAATGCCATCAAAGTTGGTTCCTATGATTTTACCCATTTTACTCTGTGCTAATAATTCACTAGGGCTTCAAAAATTTTAAATGCGATTTATGTATGATACTATATTGTAAAGTGCTCATTGTGATCCACGTGGTCATAATGACAGATTGCAATGCAGTACAGGAAGTGTAGGGGGCGATATGGTGTCTCCTGCATCATAAAAAAATAATCTTCTTAGATTATTTTTTAGATCACTAATTTATATTAAATATTCATTAACTCATACTTAAGTTATGCATTAAACTGGTACTTTATTACAGTGCATGTTGTAGGAGTGTTTGATTCTGTCTCCAGTATGATGGTAATAAGATATACAGCTGAGTATGATTCACCCACAGTACTATGAGCCAGTTGCCATGTGTAAATGAACCTGTCCTATTTATAAAATGAATACACTGAATGTATTTGATTCATTGAGTCAACTGTATCATCTGCGATGCTTAAACACACTGACACATGACTACTGGCAATGATCACTACTTCCATGAGCTGTGTAGTGAATGCTGTAGTGCACAAAATGAGTCTCCTCTCATGAATAACTTACAGTAGACAACACTGATGGTGGACACTGGCTTTGAGTCTTTGCTATGATCAGCCATCAGAACGCTGAGAAAAACAATGTAATGTATGTGATGATATTCACGCCCTCTCAGCCTGAATAGCACAGGAAATTATACAAGGCCACCACAGCGAGATAACTGAACCTTTGTTATTACATATCAGATATATTTTACTTGTGGATCAGTGGTGGTTGTTTGTCTACATGAGTCTAAAACGAGCAGTGGAAGAGTTTTACAGGTTATTGTGTATATTAAAATTCAGATTAGTAATTTTTTAGTGAAAGTGACACATCAACCAATAGACCTGCACACAACCGGACCTGACCTTGTTATTTATCCCACCCAGTGTTAGTCATACAGTTAAGCACAAACAAACAAACACTAGGGACCAGTGGACACATGCACCCGGAGCGATGTGCAGCCCTATCCGTGCCCAGAGAGCAATTGGGGGTTATTAGTTGTAACAAGCTAAACATTCTGACAACTGATATCATTTAATATTGTTATGCGACAGATGTGAGCCAGAGGGTGGAGTCAAGCATCTGTCATCTGGCATCTAAACAATAACAGAAAAACAAACCCAAAAAACTAAATGAAACCAATGAAGCCGCACCCGGGGGTGAATGAGTGCAGAGGAGGTGGAAAGACATACACTTCTGCTGCACATGGATGGAGTGGTAAAAAAATAAAGCTCTGAAAATAAACAAAACTTACCTCAAGGGCACTAAGGCAGAGATTCTACCCTTTCCCGAAGTGCGTTGCCACCTGTGGTAGGTCTGAACAGATTTCTGTTCTTGGCAGGAACAGTGCCACCCCAGGGGGCCTTTACAGAGCCCAATGCCACTTGAGTGGGATTACAGGGGTGTAAGCCTCCCTGCGGTAACACTACCTCGGCAACGGGAGACTTCTGCAGCTCACTGAATGGCAAAAAAGGGAGGAGGAGCCACCGTAATGCACTACTCCTGAAATTATGACTGAAGTCAGCCAGGCTCAAGGGATTATCAGGGGGCCTCCTCCCCAGGCAATAACTAAATTTTCTCAAGAATATAATAAAGACAGCAATAATTTTGAACTCCTTAAAGTAGACTGAGAGGAGGCCAGGGACTGGAAAAAGTAGATTTAGGGGATAGAAGTCAGAGCAGAGCTGGACCCCTATGAAAACCTCTGCAGATGAGGAACTGAAATGGCTGAATAAATAAGCCAGTAACTAGCTGAGTGTGATAAGCAGATTTCTGGCTCTGACTAATGAGGGAACAGGAGCTTGCCTCAGCAACTAATCGCTGCGATGGAGAAGGAGGAGAATGTAATGATGGAAAGAAAAAGGCTCACCCTAACAACCAATCACTGCTCCATGGGGGCGGACCCTTACAAATATGGTTAGAGATTCCAATTATGTTTCATCACCTGTGCTTTAAGGATGGATGTCATTATTTTGCATGTACATAACTATCATTTTATTAACTGGGACTGTCAGTTCCTAAAACATCACCTCACAGTTTTAAATGACAAAGAATGTAAAACACAGTGTTTACCAATAACCTCATAAACCTCCCTGAATGTTTTTATGCAAGCCCCAAAATGTTTTTTTGAAAGTGAAAGTAAATTTTGAATTTTACATTACATAAGTATCTCACATTATTGCTTTACTGGAGACATTTCTGCTGATAATTCTGTGGAATTTTAAACTTGCTGATTTTATTGTCTTAACAATAGATTGTCCAGACTGTAATTATAAAATATCAGCATTAGAGAGGTGGAAACCCCTCTTTCTTTCTCATTCTTTTTCAAGTATGTAATAATAGACAAGTGTTTATGCTAGTACTGTATGTGAAGTCTGTGGAGGTCAACTATACAGTTGTCTGGTTTTAGATGTCTGGTTCAGGGCCAACAACACTGACCTTGGCTAAATGACTCAACTCTGTCGCCCTCCTGTGGTTATCTGGATTCAGGAGGGAAGCAGGGGTCAGGGCGTGAGCTTCCTCTGTATAAACAGAAGCATTGGCTGCAATGTAATGCTCCCTACAAAACCAGTATTGTACACCACATTATAAGTTTGCTGTTTTGTTGGTGTCTCTTCATTGTTGCTAATGAAGTCAATCACTGTGGCAAACTTGATCATGGAGTTTGATTCTTGGCCAGTCCTGCAGTCATGAGTGAAGAGGTAGTAGAGAATTGGACTCAGTACACAGCCCTGTGGTACACCTGTGTTGAGTGAGATGGTGGTGGAGTGGGTATGACCTGAGCTAACATGCTGAGGCCTGTTAATCCAATGACAGAGGGAGGAGTTAATGCCCAGGTTTTGGAAGAAACACTGAATGAGAAATACTTTTTGTCCATATTGTGGGCTTGTACATATTGGTGTGAAGTATTTTCATGTATTTAGGTAATACATGAAATGGGCATGTCTCAGAAATACAGGCTTTTAAAGTCAAAGAGAAAATATGTGCACCATTTAATTTTTAGATCAGAGTAAATATTATGTTTGATGATTAAAACACAATTTATTTCCTCATGTTGTTAAATATCTTTTTTTAATGGTCTCCAGTCTGGATTGTTTATGTGTTTATTTTTCTGTGGTGTTTAGTGACCATGCAGCCTTCCAGGAAAACCCTTCTTTAATCTCATCTCTACTTTACTACAACAAGAAAATCATATTACTGCCAGCGGCTGCATGAGCTATAATCTATGAAAACACACACACTCATGCACACACACACACGCTCACAGAAATCCAGCTTATAGGCAAAAAATACGTCACTCATAAGTCCAGCAGGGCCACATGAACCTGCTGTCCCATCACAGAAATAAACAGCTGATGTTTTAAAAATCTCATCTCACATCTTGGCATGAAAATGAAAGATTCTTGTTCACAGATTTGTACTGTGTGTGTGTGTGTGTGCATATGTGTATGTCAATTGGAAATGCCATTTTATAAGCCCTGTTCTGACTGGATTAGTCTATCAGGGCAACATGTGTAAAGAAACAGCAGCCATAGCACCAGCCAAACATAACATGGAACTCTATTAAATCTAAGCAGGGGTGTGTTTCCCAAAAGCAATGCCAATGTTAGCAACTTGCATAGTTTGAAAATTACAGTTGCGATGGAACTACTGAGGTAGCTGCTTTGGTAACTTTCAATCGTTAAGCGACACATGTGTTTCCCAAAACTAGTTCCAATGAACATTTGTAAACTGTAGTAAAGTTGCATAGTTCAGACTACAGATCTCAAGCTGTAGTTAGAAGCTTAGTTCTGGGAGACTACGCCATCAATTACATAAGAAGCAGTTAAAGGATAATGTCAGAAAATTGGCATCAATATTCCTGTACAAACATTTAGAATGTCAAGATCTTTGAACATGTAGACATTAATATACTTCTTGGTGTATTTATGTTCATTACTCAAATAATATCACTTTAACCCATGTTAGTTATGTAACATTAGGCAAACTATGTATCATCATCCTCACGTTTCTGTGGCACGATTGGTAGAACCTGCAATAGCTGTATGTATCAAGTCCCTGGTTCCAATCTCACTCTCTGGCAGAAAATTGTGGCTTTGGTGCCATTTTTATTTGTATAGGATGTCTGTCCACTAGCATTATAGGCTTACATAACGTAGTGTAGAACAAGTAGCAGCTGTTTTATTGAGGAAGAGAGAACAAAAAAATCTTTACTGTTCTTGGATGTTTCTATTCTTAGTCATTAAGAGTTTTTATTGTAATTATATATGTAAAATATTAAAAATTAAAGCATGCACGCTCTGGTTTCAAACCGCCTATCAAATCAAGGAATTTGAGCACTGAATCAAATCACTTTGAGCAGTTTGCACATGTGTATCCCATTAAGTCACACTATTGAACTTGCAAATAAATGTCTTGAAAGTTTGGGAGGTTTTGCAAGTTTCCCGCTTTGAATCTGGAAACACTACAGTTCAAACGACTGTGTTCAAACCAAAGTGTTTCAGACTACTGTGGTACCAACAAAATACAACAGCTTTGGTAAACAGTGGCCCGGGTCTCAGAGCATAAGGTCGTAGCAGGTCTGGTTGAGTAGAAGGAAGACAGGGGGAGGAGCCAGTCCCCAGACAGCAGGACCTGTACTGCACTGATGGTGGTGGGGAGGAAAGAGGGGAGTGATGTAACATCAGCAATGAAAAGCAACCGAATGAGAAGGCATGTTAGTTCTTTTTATGTCCAGGTGGAGTGCAGTGATTGGTCAGTGTCACACTACCTGTCTCCTCCTCCTCTCAGAACTCTTGCTGTAGCAGTAATCTGCAGCTACCTGCCACTCCCTCAACCAATCAGTGGCCGCCTCATAGATCCAGCTTCCCTGTGTACTAATTGAGCACAGCTGCCTCTCATTATCTTAGCCCTAATTAAGCATCCTCTAAAGCAAGGACACTGCTAAGTATTGCCAACTTCTGTTGCCTTACCAATTACTCTTATGCTCTGTGCTTTTACTGTTTTTCTGACTAATGGACAGTGTTGACCTTGCCTTTCTATTGTTATTTATATTGTCACGTCCTGATTTTTGACCTTTTTGCCTGCTCTTATCTTTATTGCCCAGTTCTGTGCCGGTTTGACCATTTTTCTCGTTTGTAACCTTAATCTTAATATTACAGTGGTAACCCTACTTACGAGTTTAATCCGTGCAGGAGCCGAGCTCGTTAGCTGGTTTGCTCGTTAGCTGGATGCATTTTCCCCATAAGAATACATGTAAAACTGATTAATCTGTGTCAGCCGACCAATATACAGTATACTTTAATATGTAAATAATGTGTTTATATGGGTTTTTAAAACATAAACGAGATGACGACGGTGCTCGTGTAGGAGGACAGGAGGACGGGCGTACGTGTATGGCATGGTTACACTTATCATATGAAAAGTAAAATGTATCTAACTTTCTTGTTCACTACCTTTTCCTACCTTAGCGTCGCTTTCACTAGCACTTTCACTTTCGGTCAAAGGTATTGACTGACCTCTTCTTCTACGGTAGCATCTAGGGGATGCTATGACCACAGAGCCCCTAACGGTTTGGCATAATTGAATAAATTTACGCTACTTGTTACTTGGAATTTTACTCGTTACCTGGAACAAAAATATTCCGAGATCTCGACTCGTTACCTGGAATACTCGTTAGTAGGGATGCTTGTAAGTAGGGTTACCACTGTACTCATTTTTCACTATACATACTTAAGTGATTTTAATCTGCCTCTTTCTCTGAGCATAACAGTCAGATTCATGACTGAATGGCGTAGCATTGAGCCTCATGACATAACTTACACTAGAGCTTTCATTATTTGGAACAGTGAAGTGAAGTTAAAGTCACACATTGACATTGCACTCAACCTCTCATCCATGAAGTGGAACACACATACACACACTTGTGAACTAAAGGAAAATGAGCGCACTTGCCCAGCACAGAAGGCAGCCCTTTTCATGGTACCCCACGAGCAGTTGAAGGTTAGGTGCCATGCTCAGGGGCACTTCTCTCAACTCTTGTTTGGTCACAAGGCTGGTTCCTTAACCACAAGCTCACAGCTGCCACATATGTGTTAGGTTAAGGTTCGAGCTTAACCTTAATAAGGTTGGTAGATTCTTAGGAACAAGGCATCCCTGCTTTATAAATGACAACATCTTTCAGATGAGACATAAAACCAAGGTCTTGATTTTCTAAGGTCAGAAAAATAACTCTGGTCTTTTCCTCTAAAAGAGTAGAGCTGTTACCCTGATGTGCTGGCCAGATTTCACACTCTTAATCATCCCCATCTTCACAAACTCCTCACCTTTCTGTCTAATAGCTAATGTATGGTGAGAGTTCTGGTGCAGACCAGCGACTGTTGAGGTGGTGGTGGTGGTGGTTGAGGTGACTCTCCATTGTTCCCAAATGTCAAAGTGCTTTGAGTGTCTATAAAACCATTTTATAAATGTAAGTAGAAAACATTTTAAACATCTTCTCAATGATAAAACACTCCAGTTCAGACACCATTTAAATAACTTCAGGTTGACTGAGCATCTGGTATGTTTTCTATGAGCTCTCCCAGGGGACAGTCTCTGGTGGAAATGTGAGCTTGGAGACCAAATATAGCAAGTAGCAGCTGTCAAAATGTATTTATTTTTTATCACAAGGTACCATCTCTCTGGAGAATCATGGACATGTGTGCCCAGATAGGACAAAAATAATGAGACAAGTGCAGAATTGAGTAAAACAGTAATCAGTTTTCTCAGAGGAGGAGGGAGAAAAACACTGACATGGCCAATGCGATCAGAAGTAAAACCACAGAGGAGCATCTTTAATAGTCATTAATAGTCATGTTCCTGTTATTCACTGCTTTGTTCTTGTTAAAGCCGCTCTCTGCATTCACTCTCTAACTCACTCAACCACTAACCACCTAAGCTGTGACTGGCTGCTTCTTGCTGTTCTTGTGAGGAGTGGAGTTAGTTTTAGGACAGATTCCCTCGGTTCCCTTTGTTCTTACCTAAGAGCCATTTAAAAGAACTGGATTGTGCACAAAAATTGCATCATTTAATCATCTTTGGCGTTAATGTTATTAATGTGTTACATTGACAGCCATTCATTTCTTTATATTACTTTTGTGATGACTTGCACTGTATTAAAATCCCAATAATGTAACAAGCTCAAATAGTGGGTGTTACAGTCTTGACCAAAATTATTTACCATTGTTGGATCATTGTTGGAAATGTGATTGAAGTACTTGTTTTGATTGTATAGCATTGCATTAATTGATGTCAATATTGCAAAAGCTAATATTTCAATACAGGCCTCTGTACTCTGGACAACAAATTGGAAATACAAGGGCAGCATATAAGAAGGGACAGAGCAGGCTTTACTTCCTTAGGAAGTTTAAATCATTTGATGTCTGTACGGAGTTTCTGCACACATTTTATCATTCTGCTGTGTCGAGTGCTGTCTTCTTTGGTGTTGTCTGCTGGGGAAGCAGCATTTCTCTAAAGGACAGGAACAGGCTTGTCAAGCTTGTAAAGAAGTGTGTGTCAGTGTTGGGTGGGAGAGTGGACTCTGTGGGTGAGTTCATGGAGAAGAGGATGAGGTGTTTAATGCGTGGCATCCTCAATAATAGCACACACCCTCTGCATGGGACTCTGGCAGCTCAGAGGAGCAGTCGCAGTGATAGACTCCTCTCTCTGTGCTGTAGGACTGAGAGGTTCTGGCAATCATTCATTCCTGCAGGAATTAGGCTGCTGAACAACACCTGATAGGTGTACTTATTAACCATCACAAGCACTTTAATTGGGTATTTTATGTTCTGTATATTATGTGTGTTTGTATTACTTATTGTGTGCTGTTGGACAAATGAATTTCCCCATTGGGGATTAATAAAGGACCGACCGACCGACCTACCTACCAACCAACCAACCAACCAGATGAATTCTCATTTATCCTTACATACTTCTCTCTTCCTGTTTTTCTCCTGTTTTAGACTAACATTGGCTCCATCCTGGCAGCGGTGAACCCTTATAAGCAGATTGCAGGGCTGTATGATCTGTCTGCAGTAGAGCTGTACAGTCAGCATCACCTGGGGGAGCTCCCACCTCACATTTTTGCTGTGGCCAATGAAAGCTACCGATGCCTGTGGAAAAGACATGACAGCCAATGTGTACTCATCAGGTACTAACATGAACATACAGCTTTTTTTTAATTGTCATGACACATCATATGTACATTATATGTATATATTATATATGTAAACATGTATATACAACTATAATATATAGTATAATATACAAACTGGATTCCAAAAAAGTTGGGACACAACAAATTGTGAATAAAAACTGAATGCAGTGATGTGGAGATGGCAAATGTCAATATTTTATTTGTAATAGAACATAGATGACAGATCAAAAGTTTAATCTGAGTAAATGTAACATTTTAAAGGAGAAATATGTTGATTCTAAATTTCACAGTGTCAACTAATCCCACATAAAAGTTGGGACAAGTAGCAATAAGTGGCTGGAAAAAGGAAATTGAGCATATAACGAACAGCTGGAAGACCAATTAACACTAATTAGGTCAA
>BRDA01013606.1:28157-38797 GCA_036984385.1 Crenuchus spilurus | reverse complement strand
AAATAAAATTATGTTATTGGAATTTTTGTCGTTGAGTCTTACTGAAAAGCATTTTTAATAAACCAACTGTAAATATGCTATTGCAAGCCCACCCCCCCCCCTGGTCCAAGGTGTCCTGGTTCTCCCAAATGAAAATATGGTCACCCTAGTTTAGTTAGCTAGTTAGCATTAGCGTGTGTGAATCCGAGTCTGAGCCTGTGTTCATATGCTTCAACATCTGTGTTTCTAGTTAAAGTTTTAGTTTATGTGTTGTTTTGTCACAGCCACAGCTTTGTTCAAGTTATGTTGAATAAATCAGGTTTCATTGGATCCCTGCTGTCTCCCTGTCCTCGTGGAATCAGCCGGTCTACAGTGATATAATTCTGTTTTCCTAATTCCTGAAAGTGGAATCACCGTTGCGGCAATATTGTCCTGTTTAAAAGTTTTAGGTGCCCAAGAAAGTTTCAGAAAGCTACCTAACTTTATTGTGCTCAGAAAAAAAAGATTAAAACATTAATAATCCCAATGATAATAAATTAAAAAGCAATTTTATATATGCTAATGTGTTGCTGTAACACTTTCCAAACCTCTTTTTATTGCAATCTAGTATTATTTGTAGTTATTTTCCAGTATCTGATTTGGTTAATCAATACTATGTGTTACATTAAGTGTGCTTATAGAGTTAAACAAATCCATGCAAAACCAGAAGCATCAAGGAAAACACTGAGCAAAAATTTGTTCTTCAAACTAGCTTACGATATATGAATTAGAATACTTTTTTGAAATGTTAGTTTTAATTGAAACATGACCCTCAAACAGAAATTCAAACCAATAGCATAACTTACACCAAGCCAGCTAAATTGTAATTGTAGTGTCAATTTTAACATCACCACAGCTATTGTTGTTATTATGTGACCCACATTGCTATACTATATAATTCTTTATATTATTTTAAATGGAATTTCTGGTTAAGTTTGTTATCGAATCAATTCAGATTTGTTCCTTTTTCCTCCCTTACCTGACCCAGCATTTTCTGACCAAAACCAATATTGGGATATTGAATCTAGTGCTCTTTGAGTTTTGGTGTGTCTGACAATGAAGATATTGCTCTTTTTTGGACTGAAATTCCATCTACACAAATATCCAGAATTGTTATTATGCATTATTATGCTTGTCTTTCAACAAAAGTTCAACTGCTTGTAACTGCAGTAAAAGTGTCTTGCTTCGGCATGCTTTGTGTTTTTTTAGCACTCTTCAGTTCTCACAACAGTGTTAAATGGATTTCAGCTTGTGTGCTCTCTCAGGTAACCGCATCACAGCTGGTTCTTCTATACACTCCCACATTCATCAATGACTTCAGCACATAGCATATTGCTGGTCCACAGCCAACCATATCAGTGAACTGGTACAGTCACCATGTCTCAGTTTGCCATCTGTTTTTTGCATTATATTTTGTTTCTGTTTCTCTGTTATTGTGATTTTTTGAGTGGCATGTCCCAGCACTTGTCTGCTTTTTGAGGTTGATTCTGTGTTTGTATTGTGTATCAGATATCAGGAACATGAAGGTCAGATCTAAGAGGCTTGTAGAGAGTGCAGAGGCTCAGTTACCAAAGAGACTTAAGGGAGTGTTTGTGTTTCTACACTAAAATGTGTCAGCATGCTGTGTAGAGCACAGTTGCATAGTACACTGAATTATCAGACTTTTCTCATTGTCATTGATTATTTTTTCTAACATTTGTTTTATATAGAAATGTATAAGAAAAATCAATGTTATTAAACCTATTGATTTCAAACCATCTTTTTAAAATACAGCCTTACTTACTGCAAAACTTATTTTAGGAAATAGTTCCTAATTTTGTAATGATTTCTATAAATTAAAAACTTAGTTTGGTATGCAGCCTTCAGCCAGATGTTTCATTTTGTTGTTTTGGTTTCTGCCAAAAAAATAAAATAAAAAATGGTGCTTCCCTAGTAAATAAACAGTGTTGTCACTATAATATTATGCCACTGGAAAATTGAGGAAAAGACATTAACCAATTGCTTTTGCACAATCCTTTCAGCAATCAAAGGCATAAGTGTGCTGTTGAGTGGGTGTAGATTTGGTGAATGTCAGAATTTCTTGTTGGTTGGTTAATGTCCATTTAAACAATGTAATGCAGTTGGGTGTTAAAGTTCTGCACAGCCTTTTCTGGTTTTATCATCACATAATCAGGGCTTGAGTTGAGAGAGAGGATTTTTACTAACTGCACACATCTTTCACTGGTTATCAATGGTTGTCACATCTGTTGTCTTTTTAAAGAATTTTCAGTGCTGCTTGCACACAGTAATAAACACTATTCGGATGAATGAATGAATGTTACACATATATAGCGCCTTTCAAGATACCCAAGGACACTTTACAATCAACACACTCCATTTACACACACTCAACCACACACACAGGCGAGAAGCGGCAGCCAATCGCGCACAGCATACTCTCAACCAGAAGCGACCGTCCACCTGGAGGACTGCATTGAGCACTAGGGGGATTAACCAGGACAGAGTGCCAACCATATCTGGGCATACATACATACATTCATTCATACATGCACATTCATATGCACCATGGTAATTTTTAGAGGGTAATAATTCACCTGATCTCCATGTTTTTTGGACTGTGGGAGGAAACCGTAGTCCCTGGAGGAAACCCACGCGGACACTGGTAGAACATGGAAACTCAGATGTGGACTCAAACCCAAGACCTCAACGCTGAGAGGCGAATGTGCTAACCACTAAGCCACCGTGCTGCACTGAATAATCAGCAACCAAAATTATTCAGCTGAAAATGTTCTGTATTCCCGTGCATAATTGAAAAGACTGAATATTTAATATAGAACAATGACACTTTAATCACACTTTTATCTTTTTAGCTTCTGGCTGTAGACAGGAACCAGAGTATAAGTTCACTGAGTTAGTTTAACATTGGACACTTGTTTGTGATTCAGAATTCGGCTTTTCCTCACTAACAAATTCAACACAGATTCATCAGCACAATTATTTTTGTTTGGAGTTTGGTGCTGAAATGGAAGAAGACCACAAACTACAACCACAACCTTTACTAAACTACACTTACTATGATGAAGCCACAATACAGCCGCTTAGTTTTGTGTTTGTGTTAGCCTGTACTGTATTAGCTTGTGTTGTGTTTATTGGCTTGTATTTTGTTTGTGTTAGCTAGTGTTGTTTTTGTTTGCTTGTGTTTGCTTTAGATGCTGCAGTGTTAGAGACCGTCTCACAATTACCGGAAAAATGTTATGGTTGTCTGTAGCCTATGACACTCAAATTAAATACACAAAGCAACTTGTGGCTTACATCGTTCATTTTAGCAATTTTCATGATTTTGTTATATTTATTATTTATTATTATTATTATTATTATTATTATTATTATTATTATTAAATATTAGTAATGTAACATACATGCGTCTTTATACATTTTCATATATCATTGTATTATAATGTATACAAATATTAAAGAATAATCTATTAAAAAACTCAATGTTATTAAACCTCATTATAGCAAACCATCATTGGCGCCCAGTCCATGGGTTTAGCTACAACAGTCTAATGCCCTGCCATGTGCCCAGTGAAGGGGTAGGAGACTCACTGTGACCACTCAGGATTAAGTGGAAGATAATGAATTGGTGGGCAGCATGGTGGCTTAGTGGTTAGCATGTTCACCTCTCAGCACTGAGAAACTTGGGTTTGAGTCCCCATCTGAGCGGAGTTTCCATGTTCTCCCCATGTTTGTGTGGCTTTCCTTCCACAGTCCAAAAACATGGAGGTCAGGTGGATTGGGTACTCTAAATTGACCGTACATCCATCTCTGTGTGTGTATGTGAACCCAGCAATGGATTGGCGCCCTGTCCTGGGCTTAGTTGAATAGTGTAATGCCCTGCGCCCAGTGAGGGGGGTAGGGGACTAACCACAACCCCGATAAGGATTAAGCGGGTGTGATAATGGATAGATGGATGGATGGATAATGAATTGGTGGATATCAAACCAACTTATTAAAATACAGGTGTTAATTCTACAAGGCTTATTTTGGAAAGTGTTTGATTTTGTGTAGTTTTGGCCAAATCATTTTAGTGCAACCCTACTAAACACTCCACAAAACTCTACATTCGTGTTTTGCTGTTTGTAACCTCTGATACATCCAAGAATGTTGTGCAAATCTCACATATGGATGGCTTATATAATAACATTATATAGGGCATTCATAACAGACATTATAGGTGATATTGTTAATCCAAAGATGATATAAAGTGGAATGGCCATTTTGGTTGAGATTATTTTTGCTATTTAATTGACTCCCCCTCAAATCACCCCTTAATGACTGTAGTATGCACATGCTATGAAGAAACTTTCAAATCCTAACAATTCTCATTATGGTTACTTAATATGGTTATATTATTGGCTGTAGTTATATTATATATTACATATTCTATTTATGTATTCTAACAAAGTGTGATTTGTTCAACCTCAAGCATGTAATGTCAGTGTAGCCTTAAATAAATTCTGGTCTTTGTCTGAAATACCAGGTGTTCTTTTTGCAGCTTCAGCGCTGGGTGGTCTGGCTGGGCTGCAGACTTTCTCCAAAGGGTTTGAAGCAAAAGTGAATAGCAGCAGGCGAACAAAAAGGGAATCGTACCAACATGAGATCTGCAACATCGAGGTGCTCCTGGGGGTGGACTGTTCGGTGGTTCAGTTTCACGGCCGAGAGGGCATTCAGGAATATCTACTTACTCTTATGAACATAGTAAGTAACCTAAACATTCATACAAGGAAAGGTCCATGCTTTTCAGATTATTAGCTTAGCCATTTCACATGTCTTGTGCTAATTGGACAACTATCCAAAACTTTCAAATGACTAACAGACTCTAACAGAGATGCATTGACAATATTTGACTAGGTGTGAACAGAATGTGGATAATCATTATTTGTACATCATGGATGCATGAAATGACAAGTGTAAATAGGGTCAAAACTCTCTCAGATTAATTTTCTGAAGATAATCTTGTGATTTCCTGTTTTTTTTTGTCACCTCTCTGTTTCACTCTGGAATGAAATATATCCCTTGCACCTGCTAGTCTAGAAAATTGCCAGGGCATGTTTTTACAAGCTGCTGTAACATTTGAAGACCATCACTAGCATCTACTGGTGTTTTAATCTACCACATGATGTTACAAGGTTTCATGACTGACACAAACTGGCTAGCATTGAACTTAGCCTCTGTGTAACCTGAGGTGAACGTGGGACAACAGCTGGCCCGGTGGGATCAGTTGGAGTGCAGGGGTGGTTTTTGCAGGTCTCAGAATGAGAGTATGTTGTTGAATGTCCATCCATCTCCCTGACAGCTGCTCACAGGGTGGAAATTCCATCCACGTCCCTAACAAGGTTTTTTACCTGAAGGATTGATGTGCCTTAGATCTATGGGCACGACTGGACTTGCAATGAACTAACTGCATTTGGCTGAACTAGGAAACATTTCCAGGTTGTTCTGGCAATTTTTTTTAGCTTTGCACAACTTCATGCCTTTCTCTACAGCAGCCTGCCTTCTTTCAATCAGACCTGCTGTCATTCAAAACCAAACATTTAGCCCCTTTTCGTTGGTGGCCACCCATTATTTGCATTTGAAACAGTTGAAGCTGTCACATCCAAAAATTATACCGAGTGAGAATAAGCTAACTTTTATTTTTAAAGTGTCACAGAGGCTGTTAGCTTGCTTTGGCAGAAAATCACCACATTTCAAGCTATGTTATGTCTTGCGGAGTCTTCTTTAAACCTTTGTTAAGGCTTGTGTTCAGGTGTCTATTGAAAAATATCTTCAAGCCACCATAAGTTTCGCCTCGTTGGGGTGTTGGGTTTGTGAAGCTAGTTTTCACTAGCTTTGAACTTGAGGTCAGTAATGAGAGCACAATGAATAGCAACAATGGCTAATCATAGCTATGAAAATGACATTCTCTATACATTATATACTTCTGTAGACTTCCCTATGAGGGTTTTGGTTAGCTTATGTTAACATTAACTGTGCTCAGGGCCCCGAGTGGCTCAGCGGGCAAAGATGCTACCACTATGACCCGAGGATCGCGAGTTCGAATCCCGGTCATGCTGTTTGCCATCAACAGCCAGGGCTCAAGAGAGCAAAAATTGGCAGTGCTCTCTTTGGGCGGGTAGATGGCGCTCTCACTCTCCCTATCACCTTCACGTTGCAATGTCCGCTGGCTCAGGCGTCTACTGATTGGTCCAATCGGAGCTGGGGACCCTGTGTGCTTTCCTCCGAGCGCGTTAGGCTCTCCAGTAACGGTGTATCAGCGGTGGTTCGAAAAGAGGCGGTGGCTGCATCACACGCAACGGAGGAGGCTTGTGTGTGCCTGCACCCTCCTAGAGTCAGGGACACTGCAAAGTGATGGGGAGAGGCCTAATGGAGGGGATGGGCTAATTGGCTACCACTACATTGGGAAGGGGAGAAAAATGGCAAAATCCTAGAAATAAATTAATTAAAAAAAAAACAAAAAAGAAAAAAGATTAATTGTGCTCAAGTTGTCAGAAATCAATCACTCTCTGGCCATATCTTAAACTGAATACTGCCAAACTAAATAGTATGAAAAAAATAGCTTACTGTTAGAATTGATTTCATTAATGAAGTATGTAAAGTACCAAAGTGTGTATTTTGGGATAGAGCTTCACTGTCTAAAGTTAAGGTTAGTATTGTCTTGTAAAGCTCAAAACTTTCTCAGTGTTGATGAACAGACGTCTGGGTATATGCACAGATGATAATGAAGTTAATAATAATAAAATAATAATAATAAGGAACCAGAGCCATAAAGCAAATAACAATCCAAAGGCAATACTGAGTAAGCTAATAACAGACAGGAGGCCAGAAAGCAGGGCAAGGTCAGAAAGCAGGGCAAGGTCAGAGCAAGGAGAAATGATAGTAAGAACAGAGAAGGCAAAGGCTAAGCGGCTAGGCTAACCAACAGGCTAAAGCTAAACTAGAGAAAGGCTACACTACAAAGTGTAAGGCTAGGAGCAAGAGACAACTAAGAAGGCTAACAGTGAGCTAAGGCTAGGAACAAGAGACAACTAGGAAGGCTAAATAGGAGCTAAGGCTAGGAACAAACAATAGATGAGTGCAGAAAGCAAGGACAAGGTCATAAACAGAAATAAGGCCAGGAAGTAGGAAGACCTTTCAAAAGTGACAGTACATCACAATGAAGCAAAGAAACCACACAGTATTTATAAGAGAGATAATGAAGGGTAGCCGGGTTCAGCTGGGAAGGAGGTCACATGACTAGAGGGGTCCTGAGAGTATTGTGGGTAATGGAGTTTAGTGAGTGCGGGAGAACTACAGAGGGAGGAACAGGAAGCGAATGCTGATGGGGAGGAGGGAGAGGGAGAGAGAGAGAGAATGGGGCAGGCTGTAGAAGCAGGGAGTGTGACAGCAGAAATACAGATAGTGATGCACTTTGTTTATTTATTTGCTATTTATTGTACCTCCACAAATGTTGTTTAATGTCACTATGCATAACGAATTTTACTCTCTTAGCTATAGTGAAATCAACTTATAGCTAGCTATTAATTTAAGGCAAGAGATGGTATGGCAAGTATGTCTCCCCCCAAGTCTTTTTATGCCCTTGATAAAAGGATATATTATGCAATTTTACATCACAATATCATAAATATAGAACCACCAGTATGCTTCATTACAAAAAAGACTATAACTGGATTTATTACAGTTCAAAATATTATTTTTTCTTTATCAAACCACAGAAGAACAAAATATTATAACCTAAAATTGTCTTGCAGTTTCACAACATTATTATTTTTGTCATATCAACCGCTTAGTACATTTAGCCCCTTTTTAGTCTTTCTTTTTCTTCCTTGTCCTCCATTCATTGCGAGTCCATCCTCTTGTCTCGCCTGTGGCATGCGTGCCTTGGTTTTGTTTGTGCTGCCGTTTGGTTGCCTAGCAGAAGACAAGCTCCGGTGGAAGACCTTGCTGCATTATTAATTTGATCCTAATGATTTTCTGGCACTTTGGCCTCCTGCTTGTCAATTAGCTTACCTGCTCGGCAGCACGCTGGGAGCTGGACTAATAGAACACGGGTAGGGTCCAACACAGGGCCAGAGACAGACCCGCTCTAATGAGGGGCCTATGCTCTGGTTGTTAACACTGTGTGTGTGTGTGTGTGTGTGTGTGTGTGTGTGTGTGTGTGTGTGTGTGTGTCCGTGTCCACGTCAGACACAGACAGCGTGAGAGGATGAACAGAGGAAAAATCAGCGGTAATGAGAAGGAGCGTCTAATGTTGCTGATAATTGTCGCTTATATGCTAGGTTTAGAAGCTGTTACTTGGCCTGCGGGGTGTGTATGTGTGTGTAAGACAGGGACAATAGCAGGGCAGTAATGGATGGCTGACTGCTCCAGACTAAGGTCAGCAGGGTTTTCTCATGGACATCTCGTCTCATTCTCAAGGTTGCCAGGCAACTTTAATGAGTGAGTAACTAAGGTGATAAACAGGAAAGAGTGATCCTCCTCCTTATTAGATTCATCATCAACCCCCTAATCACCACAGTCGCTACCCAATACCTCTCTATTTTCTCTAACAAGGGCTAACTCTAATTATAGCTATCATCTGACTCATTTAGTCCAATTTGTAATAGAACAGAATGATATTGCAGAAATTGCAATATTGAAAAATACAATGATATTAAAAGAAGAAAATGTATACAGATAATGTCTGTTCAGCCAATAATCACTAATAAATGTTGAGAAATAGTGTGTTTAGAGGGGGGGTTAAGATAGTAGTTCAATATTAAGCTGCAGGATATGGACGTAACCCTGTACAGCATTTATATTGATACACAGAAGCTACACCTACTGATAAATAGAAACACATCAATTAAGATTTACTTTAATTAATCTGTGAAGATTGGCTTGAAATCATGATTCATGAGTCCTGCTTCTCTATGCTAAAATAATTTATAACAAATCTGGAAACAATACAATAAAAACAATACCGGTTTGTTCTACGTACTTCCTTCTTTTAAATCTGCTGATTTTTATTTTATTCTTTTCTACCGTAAATATAATGCATACCGTACTAGTGTATGTACAGAAATGAGATCATTGTGAAAGTTTATTTATGTTCATAATTCAATTTAAAAAGGTAAACTGTCATATTTTATAGTCATTAAATGTTCACTGATCAATAGTAAAACAAAAAAACGGACACATTTCACTTTACATGTAATAAATATCAAACGTGACAGTTTACTTTTTGAATTAAATAATGAATACATTAACTTTTTTTTTACCATTTTCTATTTTTGTGTGGCAATGTACAGGGGTTGGACAATGAAACTGAAACAGCTGTCATGTTAGTGTGGGAAGTTTCATGGCTAAATTGGACCAGTCTGGTGGCCAATCTTCATTAATGTCACATTGCACCAGTAAGAGCAGAGTGTGAAGGTTCAGTTAGCAGGTAAGAGCACAGTTTTGCTCAAAATATTGCAATGCACACAACATTATGGTGACATACCAGAGTTCAAAAGAGGACAAATTGTTGGTGCACATCTTGCTGGCGCATCTGTGACCAAGACAGCAAGTCTTTGTGTCTAAATATTATTGAGCCACTTTGGGGTGTTTTGGAGGAGCGAGTCAGGAAACGGTTTCCTCCACCAGCATCACGTAGTGACCTGACCACTATCCTACAAGAAGAATGGCTTAAAGTCCCTCTGACCACTGTGCAGGGCTTGTATATGTCATTCCCAAGACGAATTGACGCTGAATTGGCCGCAAAAGGAGGCCCAACACCTACTAATAAATTATTGTGGTCTAAAACCAGGTGTTTCAGTTTCATTGTCTAACCCCTGTAGCTTGTGTATGTATTTGCTTTCTGTGTGAGTTGTGTATCACTAAACTTGGTGTACGTGAAGTACCAGAGTTAGTGAAATGTTTATGCCACCATTTCCCTGGGTTCAGACAGTGAGCTGGATTCTGAGTTGATAATAATCTGTTGCTTTAACAATTCCAAAAAGTGAAGGGGTTGGGGATGTTGAAGCTGTGGGTCGAGGGTGCAGTAAACTGTGATGAGATTTTTGGTCATAATTGTGATTTTTTATCATATCCACCATTTGAGCACAGCACCTCATTTTCATTCTCTGTCTTTCCACACTGTGTCTTTGCACCTGAGCAACTGTTAGTTAAATGGATTTTGGAATCACTTTTGGTCATTTGCACATTTTGTCTGGTTTTATTTTGGTCTGTTTCCCACAAGAGGGGATCTTGTCCATCAGTCAGAAGGCTCAAACACAATTGAATCACATTTATTCTGCTTGCTGTGTGTGCTGTCTTGTCACTCTTCCCCACCACTGATGCCGGGTTGTGTACAAACCGGATTCCAAAAAAGTTGGGACACTAAACAAATTGTGAATAAAAACTGAATGCAATGATGTGGAGGTGCTAACATCTAATATTTTATTCAGAATAGAACATAAATCACAGGTCAAAAGTTTAAACTGAGAGAATGTAACATTTTAAAGGAGAAATATGTTGATTAAAAATTTCACAGTGTCAACAAATTCCAAAAAAGTTGGGACAAGTAGCAATAAGTGGCTGGA